>JAWNOM010000367.1:0-11237 GCA_035045965.1 Drosophila aldrichi | reverse complement strand
TTGAATTCCCCATCTAGCAATCAAGCTCAAATATCTTTAGCTATAATAATCACTCTGATGTTAATTGTTCCATCTTTATAAAGTTTAAAGTTCATCTATATTCTCCCAGTTGAATTGAGTTAGTTAGAGTTAGATACCAAGAATAATATAGTCGTTAGCAAATTTTTGGTGATGTGTATTGTTCTTAACTCAGCTTACAAACGTCATCGTCAAGGGAAAGGAATGAGATATTGCGAAATTATATTTAGCAGTTAATTAGTATTCATTAAGAATCTATTTAGAAATGATCTAGAAGAACGTGTGTTCAAAATTTGGTTGCTTCCAAATTCGTATTGATGAGCACAAGAGTCGATTGAAGTAGTTTGTTGTGTTGAAAACTGAAGACTATATATAATGATATAATATAAAGCATTTAAAAAAAAATTTGTATGTGGCTTACCAAATCTGTTTCCAATAGTTACATATATTATCATAAATTTGTGATATAATAATCAGTAATAAAATATATTACTAATATTTATCCATTTAATATTTATATTTACATTTATATTTACTTTTAATAATAAATCAAATATTATAATTGGGATGCATAGAAATATTTAGATTTGATTTATTTTTCCTCTTTATTTCATTTTCCTATTTTTTTTTTTTTTTTAGGATGCTAGACAACAGAGCTTTATGCATCATCTGTCAGTTTGTCACTCCTAGCAGTGTATCGAAGTGCATTATTACTTATCGACTATAAACATCCTCTCTTTCAGACTGTCTCCCAGTTTAGACACAGGAGTTTTATCTAGCTAACATGCAAGGTAGAGGCCTTCTATGTGCTCTAGTTTGCACTGTTCCTGTCTCTGTTTCTCATTTTGTTTCCACTTTAAAGCCAGCGACTCTTTTCCAGGCATTTTCAGTGTTCCACATTTGCTTCAATAGAGTTTTTACTTTGACTTCACCTACAATTTCTGCCGAGCCGGTGCTTTATTTTAAACACTATATTCCGCTTTGTCCATTACATTTTCTTTTTATCTATTTTGGAGTCAATGACTTTAATAATTTCCATATCACCTAAATATTTAATATTGCTAATTTGACGCGGGTAATAATGGCATATAATAAGAAAGAGATAGATAGATCGATAAATATGTTATTTAGATGGAGTGAATCATCAGACATTTGCTCTACATTCCATTGCGTTTACCTACATCCAGTCAATTGATCAACATTCGAGTCAATATGTAAAATATTTATATCTAAGTTGAACAAATCGACAATAAACAAAATTCTCGCACGACACAGAGCTATTAGAGCTAACGCCAAAAGAGCGTTTGATGGAAGTGGCATAAAAGAGATCATTATAATGGAATTCGGCATTTGAGAGACTCACATACACATACAGATGGAGTCGATGTTGTGTGGTACAAAATACATCTATAAAAATCAATTACAATACGATTTCTCCTTTGATAACGACAAGCGAGAGGCCAAAGTCGGTAATTGAATATACGATATATATAAATACATATATATATATATATATATATATATATATATATACATATATATATATATATATATATATATATATATATATATACACAGTCAGAGTACTCGTCGCACTCTTACGCGCACTCGTACTCCCATCTACAATGTGTGGAGCAATTGTGGCCAGATTTTCGATACAGAATCTGCATATTCATGCTGTAGACATGATCACAAAGGCTCTAAAAGCACCGCCACTGACACGCTGCTCTGTCGCCGTCTGTTGCCATCAGAGCTCCGCTCTGGGATTGCTGGATTGGTGGAGAGCCGCGCGACAGTGCTCCCCAGCACTCGAGCTTCGGCTGACAAAAGTTACATCAAACCAACTAATTGAGTGGCGAGCACAATGAGCCCTAGAGCGCGCAGTTCGCTGGGATCAACGGCGGACCGGCAGGCCGCCGCTTTAATGTGCGCATATGACGCTTTTATGGACAGCCGGCACACACTCAGAGCTCTATGGCCAACGTATCTGTGGCTCAAATCAATCTTATCACAGGCACTAGGCACAAACGAAACAGAACAACGGCAACAACATGCCAAACGTTTTCGATTTCGGGTAAATATATGCCTGAGTGTGCATGTGTATTCGTGTGTGTGTATGTGTGTATGTGTGTGTGTGTGTGTATGGTTCTAAACAATTCAACCGCATATACATTGCTGGCTGTCACCTAAGCTATTAACCTGATTTTCTAGATTTTCAATCAAGTCAAAAACGAAAAAGACAAAACACGCACACAAAAAGGAGAATGAATGCCCACAAAGCCGTCACAAAGAGCCGCAGAGACGTGGAGCTTCATGCCGCCATATCTACATACAACAACAACAACAACAACAACAACAGCAGCAACAACAACAACAAACTACAAAGGCACATAATCCGGTATTGTATCTTACGGATCGTCGTTCGTTTGGCTGGCTGGCTGACTGGTTGGCTGGTTGGCTGGATATGCTGGCTTAGAACGAACAGATAGACAGACAGAGAGACAGCCTGGCGGACGGACATCCAGCGCACAGGCTGGCATTATTATAAAGTCAAATTTTCGTTTCGTTTAAATGCGATCTTTACGCTGAAAGCGTGTGTCCCTTTTCCCAAAAACCTTCAGCCGAGGCGAAACAGAAAGAGCAATCCAATCCATTGCCGCGCCAAGTGCCAGATAGAGAGACAAAAAAAAAAAAAATGAAAAAAAAAATCAGAAAAGGAAAAAAAACAAAACAAAACAAAAATTGAAAATCCCGAAAACAAAAAGGCATTTTTTTGATTGAAATCAATTTAAATTGTTTTCTAGAAAAGCCGCTGGGACAGACGAGTTCGACAAAAGGCTAAACGGCTAAACGTCGTATGATTTCTCACAAAGTGTATCCATCAGATACATTTGCGTGTCCGCAGCTACAGATACAGCTACAGCTACAGGTACACCAACAACATGCAAGATGCAAGCTGGAGATCAACCCGCTCGTCTCGAACAAATATAGTCGTGCATGTGTCCAAGCTGTTGGCAGCTATTTAGATGGATTAACATAAATCGAAGTGCCTGAAAATCAATGTGAGAACATAAGTTGGGATTTATTTCGACTGCGTAGGAGTTGTCGCTGCGTCAAGCGCTTGCCTTCTATACGGCTCTTCTCTTGACTTATGATATGCTATGTTTCTGTCTTACAAATATAAATCTTTCGCTCTCAGCTATACTTATGGTAGTATTATCTTTTTACGTATTTTCTTTCATCTAGAATATATAAATATAGAGCTTTCTTTCATATTGTTGGAATTATAATTTGGCTGATATAATTTAAATTTAAATCTAAAAGTGAATCAGAAAGTGTCTTCAACAATTTTTTTATCTATGAATTTTTGCTGTTTACTTTTAATTAAGTTAAGCTTCTGTAAAAAGACAAACGAAATATTTTCCTCAAATTATTAAATTTATATAAAATTATTTAATTATTTTAAAAATATATAAATATTTTATGATTTTATCTAATCATTTTATTATACTTATTTTTTTATTCTATTCAAATATATTTTTAGTTAAATTAGCTTCTTTATTTTTAAGTAAATATGAGTTTATCTATTTATTTTATATCAATTATTTTATTATCTTTATTCAAGTAGAAATTTTTAATAATAATAATAATAATATTATTTCTTTTTAAATAAGTATGATTTTATCTATTTCTTTTATTTAACTTATTTGTTAATTTTATTCAAATACATCTTGTTTTATTTAAATTATTTTTATTTATTTTTTAATAAATATGATTTTATCATTCATTTTATTTAACTTATTTTATTTTAATTTTATTCAAATATATTTATTTTATTTAAATTATTATTATTTATTTTTTTATATTCTTTCAAAGAATTAATTACAGTATTATTTTAGCTAATAGTCCTATGACGTATGAGAATATGATTAAAAAATATTCGAATTATAAATTTTAGTCCACAAGCCAACAAGAATGAAAACTTTTTTTTTATGCTAAGCGAAGTAAAGTAAGAAAACGAAATATTTCCAATACAATATAACTGCATTCCTATTAAATCAAATCACATATATTACATTTTAAGTTATCTTTATTTATAATAATAATAGTCATATATTTAGCATACATACATATATAATAAAGATAATATTTTCACAGTTTCAATTATTTATCGTAAACACTAGACGACACGATATTTTAAAAAATTATAAATGCAAACATACCGAATTTTTATTTTATTTTATTTTTATTTGAAATTCCAATTTATTTATCTACATTTGTAACTTTAGTGCATAAAACTCGTCTAATATTTGATTTAAATAAACAAATATAAATGTTTGATTGGGAAATCAGAGGCGTTAGGTCATAAATGTTATGCTTGACATTTCTCGTTTGATGAAGTTTATTAAAATACCAATTTGTGTTGACCATGTCATAAAAGTGTGTATCTATGATGTGA
The DNA here is from genome assembly GCA_035045965.1 of Drosophila aldrichi. NCBI lineage: Eukaryota > Metazoa > Arthropoda > Insecta > Diptera > Drosophilidae > Drosophila > Drosophila aldrichi. The sequence continues at coordinate 6,760 of JAWNOM010000367.1, read as the reverse complement.
ACTGAAAACGAGAAATGTTATTTAAAAATCGACTTAATTAATATTGTGATTCACATTTGAAACCTATTTATATATCTGTTGACAAATTTGTGAAGAGCCAAGTTGATGCACACCTTTTACACTGATATATCATCAGTATCAGCAGCAGCATCAGTATCAGCATCAAATTAAATTAAATTTCTTGTAACGCGTTAATCTGCCATAAAAGATGACCAGCACAAAGTGTAATAACAATGGATATGAGTTTTGACCATATCAGATGCGTCCGTGGCTGTGGCTCTCTTTTGATGGCCATAACTCAAACGATTTGTATCTGTTTTGAGAAGTGCTGCCATTAGAATGCCAATTTGAAAGCTTTCAGTGGAAGCAGTCCATAAAATGCGCATAAATGTCACCATGACTCAGATTGGTTGGCCACACACCAACACACCAACACACAACCCCACACCCAAAATAATAACACACCCTTGTGGGCATCAACTTTCCGGCTGCGTATGGCGGAAACTCAACTTAAATGGCAATTAAAACTATAACTATTAAGTGGTGGGGCTTCCGAGGTATCTTGGCGAACGGAAACAACTCGTAATGGGGCTTGTAAGACAAGAGAGAATGACAAAGCAAACAAACAATGGCCAAATGAACTTTTAACCTGGAGAACGGCCGCGCTCGTACTACAGGTGCAGGCAGGGATCGGCATTGGGATCAGAGCGGCTCGACCCAAGCCATAAACTGACAACATTTTGGACAAGTGTCAGGGCGTGTGATTTATGCGCGCGCTTACCCAGAACTCGAGCAACTTCGACGCATGCGCAGCGACCTGCAGGTCAGCAATGGGCAATGGGCAATGGGCAATGGACGGACAGTGGACATCCGACATGGTAAAAATGTTAATCGCTTTAATCTCTCAAGTGCGCCGAAAACATGCGACGATATCCGAGTACGAGTCCAAGTCTGAATCCGAAGACAAGGCAACGCTTCCGTCACATTCCCTGCTTTGACATTGCGCAATTCTTGTTCTTGTTCTTGTTCTTGTTCTGTTTTTGTTTTCTGTCTGTCTGCGCTGGACATGTGTGCATCAATTGTGGACAGCAGCAAGGGCAGCCGGCAGGAACAGCAGGTTATCATCCAGTGGCATTTTGAACATGCCGCCGCCGCCTCAACGCCGAAAATTTTGCCCATTTCAAAGATATTGAAATGCATTTACTGAACAGCTGTGTTTTTTTTTTTTCTTCTCTTATATTTATATTTCAGTTTTTGGGGATACATAAGTATTTATCATATTACGCTCTCAACATGCAGTTAACGCTCGCTCGGCTAGCGGAGGGGAGGGAACCCATAACTTATCTCTGGGGCTATGCTTAAAATATTAATGATCTATGAATCGATTGAGTTGGGACATGGGCCATGGGGCATGGAGCATGGAGCATGGAGTATGGGGCAGCAAAGTGATCGCAGCAACACTTAAAATCAAAGCACACAGTGCGGGGGGAATTGTGTATTAAAATTCTGAGCAGCTATAGAAGAAAACGATATGCTGACGCGACCCTGCTGAAAAAAAAAAGAGACTCAAGCCAAGTGGCAAGAGTTATGGATGGGATGGGATGGGATGGCTGGCTGGCTGTCTCTGGCTCTGCAACCAGCATTGCGTGTATGATTTCACTAACTGATTTAGATGCAAATCAAATCAAGAGCGAGCCCCGGAAAAATGCCTGAAAAATTGGTTAGTGATAGCTGCCGAAACGAACTATGAATGTTGCATTCAATCGCTTATGGATTTCAAATTTAAATTTAAGACCTTACACATTGAGTATTTTAATGTGGCCGCAAACGAAATTCAGCCGACCGACGACAGACAGACAGACGGCCGACTAGTCGACGTGCTGTGCTACGATCCAAACTCTCGAGACAGAATCAGAGTTCTAATCGGATTCAAATTCGAATTCGAATTCGTAGCTGACCTCACCGACGACCCCTTTTGTGTGGTATTTGTGGAGAGACAGTCGGGGCCCGAGTCAGACACGCAGATACCCATCTGAATTGTGTATGAGACTATCAACGGACACATTTATTTCATGTTTATGTTGATATTTTCAAGCTTGATAAAAAAAAAAGCGAAGAAAAAATATTCGTTTCATTTCATATATATGTAAATGCGACGCGATTCCCGCTCCCCGGCGCAAAGCCAGCTCATCATCGTCGGTCATCAGTGAACCAATTATCATCAGCGGAGCAGTTAGTTAGGCGCTGTTCAACAAGGCAGCACAGCTTTAAATGCCATTTATGCATTTTATTGACATTTTCGAGCCGCATTTTATCTTTGGACCGCCGGTACGCCCGACGGTACGGTACGCCAGGCAGGCGTGGCGCTTTGGGTACCCGGGCCAGAGCTCCGTTTAAATCATGATGACAGTTGCATGATAGCCAGATAAAAATAGCTTGCAGCTTTTGGATGATAAGTGGGTACAGATGCATTCGCCCGATAAGCCATGACTAAGGAGCATCTCTCTACAGTTTGTCTAGCATCTTGGCAAACACATAGAAAGTTGCTGTTGTTGTTGCTGAACAACATTGCTCTAATGAGCTGTGGTTTATGGGGTCAGCCGTAGATTCTGCAACTATTAAATTAAAGAAAGAGTTCAGCTCTTCACGATGATCTTAATTGGTTGGATGATGTACGAGTATGGCTTGATTCTCCGATTAATAAAATTAACGAAAATGAGTATAAATTTCTTAAAATAACAATAATTTAACACTTGAATTTACAAATTTCAAATAAGAAACTATTAATTAATTTATTTATTGCATACAAAATTTAAGAGCCGGGCCATTGACCTTTAGGATATATATTTGCAAGGATTTGCATAGAAAATACACATAAATAAATAATAAATCAAATTTCATAATTCATAATGAATTAAATTGATGGCGTTTTCAGTTGCGATTCATTTGTTATTTAAATTCTGCAGCTAAATCATATTTAGCATTTTGAAATGCTTTAATGAAGTTTGGAAAATATAGCGTTTATTAGTATTTTCTTAGTTGGTGTTGCCCATTGTTTGAGTTTCATTAAATAATTAATAAATCATACTTGATATACCCTAAAAAAAATTAAAAGTCAACATAAATGCAGCTACAATAAAAAATCTGTAAATTAAAAAAATAATTGTTATAAATATAAAATTAATAATAAATTATATTTGTAATACTTGTAGTATGTATGTAATACATATATATTAATTAATTAATTTTATAAGTTCATTTGTTTATAATTAGTTAATCTATCGCTTCGACAATATGGACATGTAAGGGAAAGCATCGCAGATAAATCAAATAAATGATGGGTAAACTTAGTTAGATTTTATTTTTTTATTTTATTAAACAATAAGGATTTTCGTTTTATTTTATTTTATTTTATTTTATTTTATTTTATTTATTTATTTATTTATTTATTTATTCTTTTTTTTTTTTTTTTTTTTTTGAAAATACAAATATGATTAATTTTTATGCAAGAACTAGCAGCTAACACACATTCGAGATCGTTGCCTTGGAAGTTATGCTAATAACAGTGTTCTACTCTGTTAATAACATAATATGAGAACGTAAGGGAGTAGCAATCCTTGTGAATGGAATATGACATTTATAATTTTATACTATGATTAAATGCCATTTTTTTTATTTAAAAAAATTTTTGTTTATTACAAAAAAATATGAAATTATACATATTATTATTAAATGACATTTTATGTATTTATTTATTTTTTTAACAAATGAATTGAAATTTTAAAAAATTATATATATGAAATTATATTATTTAAATTTAAAATTATAAATTTAAATTATAGTAGTCTTTTTTTATCCACGCAAAGTACTACCGTATATAAGATTCCCATGCTAGAAGTTTAAATGAAAGTGAAAGATTTATCGAATTTATATTTAATCAATAATTAATTCTTAATTCAAAAAGACCTTCTTATAAAAAATATATATATATCTGTTAAGTAGGTTTTTTTTTATTAAGGTTAATTAAAATCTAAATAACTATATTATACACATTTATTTAAATAAAATTAACATCAACTTATGAATAAATTATGAATTAAAAAATTCTTTAAGATGAATGTATCATTAGATAAAACAAAGGAAAAGTATTCATCGCAGCGGAATCAAATTTGTTGTCTTGATTTTTGGGGGAGCATAACTTAAGCTGACAATTAAGTCAGACACTTCCAATGAATACTATTTAAGAGTCGATAGAGGAGCTCAATAAATAGTTTAGATAAGCTGCGCCGACATATAATGGATACGAATGTTAGCTGGTAGAGCCAACTCTTTTGCAATTCTGCTTCTGATGCCTCAGCTGAGGGCAAGGCGGAAGATTGAGGAGCTGAATAAAAGGAATTTATTTAAATCGAAAAAACGCAAATGCATTAATATTATTTTATTTGCTTACATGCGTGTGTGTGTGTGTGTGTTTGTTTTTTATTATTTCCTCATAATGCCCCCCAAAAAAAGAGAAACCAAAAAAGCAACGCCAAGTGAGGAGACACGCGGAATAAAATGTAAAAAACGGAGGACGACGCTGACTATTCAAATTAAAAATCGAACGTAAAATGGAAAGCACAGCAGGAAGCAAGATTTTAAGAGAGAAGTCTACACCCACAAGCCTGGACTCCGATTCCTGGCGACCCCGGCCAGACGACCAACAAGCGATTGTTGCTGTTTGCCATCCAGTCCGAATCTGAGTCCGAGTCTGAGGACGTGGCCATATGATAATTTAAGGCTGCATAACGTCATGCTGCTGCTCCATTGCCATTTATACAAAATGAGCAAGGGGGTCTTGGCCAAGCGAGGGCAGGGGGACTGGCAAGCGATCGAGGCATGGCTCGCGTGTTGGCCTTATGAGTGACTGCTGCCTGCTGTGGGCCGCCAACAAAGCCGTGCATCCTCTGTTGATGTGGAGGACCCATGGTGGGGTCGGCGATCGGCCGTACCGAGCTCGCCCTTGCGCTTTGATACGATAAAAAAATTAAGGCGATAATGGAATTGAAGCAAATGAGCTGGCCAACATTTGTTCGCTGGCTCCGACACCGTCTCTGGGCACTGGATAAACTATGCAGCTGTGCGACAAGCAAAAATTGGACAAGCAACACGCAATTTATGTCAATGTGCGCTCCCAGCGCCGGCCCACACGGAAAATGTACAGTAATTAATAAAAATAAATAAGCTTATGGGCAAAAAAAATGAAGAGAAAAGTCTCAAGGAGTTTTCCTTCTCGGCCATGTCGCTGAATGTTCAATTTACAAGCCACCTACGTTGCGGTGACAAACGCCCGGCCATAAAAATTAAAGAAAAATCAAATCGTATATTATGCGACAGCAAGCCAAGCCGAAGAGCCGGCTCCAAGCTCTAGGCTCCAACTACACACACACACACATACATAGCACACACAAAGGCGGAGTCGGAATAATGTTGGCCCGGCTAACAACTTCATTTCGTGCGACACTCATAAGGCATAAATTTGCTAGACTTAAGCCTAATTTATGCAGCGCTTCGGGCCGAAGGGTCGCCAATGGCCGCTGGCCAAGGCAAGAAGGCAGACAGAGAGCAACAAGTACGAGTATTTTGTCGCCTCGACTGCGCCGTCGACGTTGCCAATGCCGACTGTATCTGCATTCACAATTAAACAATTTCCACTAAATCTCGTTACTTCCTTGGCAATTTGTTACGCGCGCCAGCAAAGTTATGTGACGCTGTGCCATAAATTCATGCGCCAACCGAGCCCAAAACTCTGAACAGCCGGTCAGGCTCGTCAGCCAGGCTACAGGCTATAGCAGCAGCAGCAGTAGCCAGTAGTAGCTTTCTTGTTGTTGTTGTTGGGCAATCTTTACATGGAGCACTTAAATCGACGAATTTATGTAGCCAGCTTGCGACTGCGCCTGCGCAGCCATCGAGCTGCTGAATCTTGCTCCTGCACCATGAGCGCACTCTAAGTCGACAGAAGGTGTGCACAGCGAGCGCATATAAACTGCGATTAGGCGACAGCCGGCGCACGGATTGCACCTGGGTCAGCCACTGACACTGACCCAATGCCCGAGGCACAGGCTGAAGCAGAGGCAGTGGCTGATCAAGTGGTAACAACAACAAGATAGACAACAAACTAATTAAAGCAGTATGCTAAAGAAAGTTGTGGAGGGGGGGGGGAGGAGGGGACAAATAAACCAGAATAGAAAAGACAATGGGCTCTCCCATAATTCTATTCGACAATGGTCTAATGGAGAGGTGTTATGTGGAATTTATGAATACTAATTAAGTATTTGCTTTCGTTTTTTTGTCTGTAAAAGAAATAACAGTTTCAGAAATTTATTTATCTAAAGAAGTTTTACTTTTAAAAAACGATGAAATAGCCAGTATATAAAATTTAATTTAAATATAAATTTATTTCAAATATTTTTTATAAAATATATGTGAATTAAATTAAATCACACATTTCTTTTTTATTTATATTTAAAAGACTTTGACAATTCGTATGGCTTATGTATATTATATTTAAAACAGCACCTCATATTTTTTATATTAAAAAAAAAGTTTTTCAAAAAACTGGAATATTCTTGTTGTGAATTAATTTAAATATTTTAAGCTTGAATTGGTGGTAAGTTTATAAAGCCGGTAAGCCCTAATCGAATATTTAATAAGATAGTTATAAATATGAAAGAAAAAATTAAAATAATGAGAATGCACGACTAGGAGATACCCTGAGCTG
>JAWNOM010000366.1:45000-50000 GCA_035045965.1 Drosophila aldrichi | reverse complement strand
GCTCCTCCTCCTGCTGGCTCTACTCCTGCTGCTGCTGCTGCTACTCCTGCTGCTGCTGCTGCTACTCCTGCTGGTGATGCTCCTCCTCCTGCTGGCACTACTCCTGCTGCAGTTAAGCGTTTCTGCAATCGCCGAGCGAGTTATTATTTTATTCTCTTTTTTTTTTTTACATCTCGCATTCTCTGGCTGACTTTGCCCAAGTAAATATTGCCAGCGCATTACTCAGGCGAGCTACACACCCACAACTCAATACGCTACAATTTTCACATTTGCGATTTCATTAATTAATCAATTTTCATTTTATTTTCATTGGTCTAATATATTTTTTGGCAATATTTTATAATTTTTCGCATAATATGTATAATGAGTAATGAAATTAAAATACCAAACTCAAAGTGTTTTATCTAAGGTGATAATTATAGTTATTTTAATTAATACGTAATTATTTTGTAAAATTTTGTAAATTTTGTAAAATTATATATTTAAGAATTATACAAATAATTATTGTATTGAAAATTCTTAATTATATAAATAAATAAATTCCAGAGTTTGGCTATCATCACATTCTTTATTTAAGGCAATTATTTTTGTTTAATTATTATAAAATTAAAAGTTTAAAAAAAAATTTATTAAATTGTGTAAGAATACGAATTCATAGATAAATTCAGGTAAGCTTCACAATAAACTTGTGTAAATATTTATTTGCATAAATTAACCGTTAGAGCATTCCAGAATTCATCTATTGCCCATATTTTTTAGTTAAGGCCAATTATTATTATTTAAAAATATATTATTTGTAGAGGAATGCGAAATTATACTTCTTTGAAGTTCAAAGAGAATTCAATTCATGCCTCAATCTATATTTAAGGCAATTATACAAATTGTTAATGTATGCTTATTATTAAATTATTAATTATATACATAAATAATTTCCATAATTCATCTATTATCCACATTCTTTATTTAATGCAATTATTTTTGTTCATTTGAGAAAATTGTCAATAGTATATACAAATTATTATTATAGTAATATCAATTCATACTTCTTTGCATAAGTTAACCGTTAGGGCATTTCAGAATTCATCTATTGCCCACATTCTTTTTCTTAGGCAATTATAAATAGTCTAAGCAAATTATTATTAAATTGTATAAATACATAAATATACACTATACATAAATATATACCATTAAATTGTAAAATAATACGAATTCATATTTATTTGCATAACTTAACCGTTAGGGCATTCCAGAATTCATCCATTGCCTACACTTAAAATGCCAGCCAGCTCTTATTTTGTATCGCAGCTCTCTATATAAATATATTTTTTAATTCGTTGCTGCTGGAGCTGGAGCTGGAGCTGGAGCTGGAGCTGGAGCTGTTGTTGGTTGACAATTTTATAAGCCATCGTCGTCTCCTCTGACCCGGCTGTCTCTGCTGTCGCAGCTGTCGCTGCCGTCTTTGCTGTCGCTGTCGCTGGCTGTTGTTGGTGTCGCAGCTCGTGGCACTATAATTGAATGTCTCAGGTGTTTTGTCAGACAGTGCTTAAGCCTTTGCCGGGATTTTCTTCTATGGCAGGGACCCCCAATGATTCCACGGGTCGTGCTGCAAATGATTGCGCCTCTTAAAGCTCTTAAAGTGTTGCATGTTTTTTTTTTTTTCTGCGAGTTGGGGTTGGAGCGGGCTGGGGCTGGAGCTGGGGCTGGGTCGCGTGTGACATTCAAATCCGCGCTGTTTCACTGCCTGGCCTGCCTAATTAAAACATTCATCTTCATTTTCACCTTTTGCCTAATTAATTCACACAAAAATCAACTAAATTAATATGAAAAGAGCCAAAGAAGCTGCCAAGTTGCTGACCAGGTCCCATGCCCAGGCCCCACATTCTATTACGGTTGTTGTTGCCATTGTTGTTGTTGTTGTTGTTGTTGTTGCTTTTCGGACGCTAACGAGAATTAATGGTTTGCAGTGTGGCACACAATTACGACAACGAAAATCTTAGGTAAGCAGCAAAATTGTCACCACGCGCAGCAAAAACCTTAGCTACGTAATTGGCTTTGTGTGAGGGGTGGGGGTGGGGGTGGTGTGTGTTGGTTAGGTAGGGGTGGCTGACTGCCAGTGTCAAAAACTGCTCAATTTACGTGTCGTGAAATTAATTTATGCCCAATGCAATAACCTCGCCAACGTCAATAAAATACATTACAAGAATATATATATAGATGTATATGTATATATGTGTATGTATGTATATGTATGTATGTATGTCTATATATATATAGTATATATATCTAGCTGCTTCTCTGTTGGCTCTTGGTTTGTTCGCAGTGTAACAAATGCCTAATTGTGCTCTGTCAATTTGAAATTAAAATTGTATGCTACACACACACACACACACACATAGACAGACACACACACACACGTGTATGTGTGTGTAAGGAATGCGCCTTTGCTCAAAAATTTCCATAATTTAACGTTCTATATGCAAGTAGCGCAATTGAAGCGTAATTAGACTTTGGCACTTACTCACACACACACACACACACATGCACACACACACATGCACACACACACACACACACACATGAAATTGGCAATCGTCTGGTGTGGCGCTAATTGGTTTCTGGTCAACAGCGTTGCAGCTAACGTCGCCATCTTTTTGGGCTCTTTGGCTGCCTTTCAGCGGACGCCAATTAAAAACGTGCGCATATTATGCTTTATTGAGCTCTCACACACTCTTCCCCCTCTCCCTCTCCCACTCCCCCTCAGTATTTGGGGGGTGCACGAAAATATTCAGTGGGTCGTTTCTAGATCTTCCCTTGTTACCTGTTTCCTCGATTGTCTTGCCAGGGCGTTTGGCATTGTGGGCGTGCCTTTTAGCAATAATAACGTCCTCTGTTGGCCATAAAACAAATCATACAACTTTATGGTCACCTTACCAATTCCAATGACCACCTTCTGCCAATGTCCACTGCGAACTTTATCTTTTTATATGCAGCATTATTGCCACAGATTAGACACGGGATTTGGTACATTCTACTACAGTGTGTGTGTGTACGAGTGTGTGTGTGCGTGTGTGTGTGTGTGTGGTGGGGGATTCTATCTTTCTTTTTTTTTTCGATTGCCAGCAGAACGAATTAAATATGACCATTTGTATAATGGGCGAGACTCGAAACGATAGTCGTGTCTATGTAATATGTGGGCAGTTGGCATATCTCGTGTGGTTGGGGGCGTGGTTGGTTCATTCATATTTGAATACATATTTGTTATGCTGTGGCCACTGCCGAATGCAAAATGCATGACATTTTCTGTTTAATTTTCAGTTCTATAAGTGCTCCGGCTTAACTCGAGCTCTGACCAGCAGGGGGAGTGAGAGAGCAAGAGAGAGAGAGAGCGAGGGAGAGGGAGAGAGAGACAGGCATGGACCACAGTCAGTGCCAGCAAAAGTGCGAGCCTTTAGGCCATTGAGGATTTTAGAGATAGGCACAGCATTTGTACATAGGCCTGCACCTGGCAGCGCTCTGACAGCGTCCTGGCCCGGCCATAAAGGACAACTGTGTGTGTGTGTGTGTGTGTGTGTGTGTCCTGGGATCGTTTTCACACCATAAAGTACCCAGTTGCTCGCAATGAATGCTGAAATCATTGGGAATATTAAGGAATTATGTTCGAATTTTATGAATATACAAAAAAATCAACTCAAATTGCTTTATTTCTTTTTTATATATTATCTGAATTGAATTTAAGCAAAATATATGCAGTTTATGCATATGAAATTGATGGAGGAAAGTAACTGTTTTTTATATTTATTATAATTTCATATATGTATATTAAAGTTATATTTTTTATTATATTAAATTCGCATATATATTTAATATTATATTTTTATTATATTTTTTCAGTTAAAAAGCGAATTGTCTGTAAGAATGGATTGATCTAGAGCAGTTCCATTACATTTATTAGGCAAATAAATAAAAGATAAGTTTAATAATAAATTAGTCAATTATCCTATTATTTATGATTATTTTGTTTGTTTGGTAAAGGAACAATGAGGAATCGAGTTTGGAATTTAAGCTAGGATGCTAAGTACTATATATTGTATACATATTCTTTTATAGTTCCATTGCTTGAGTTACTTACGTTCAGTTCGCTTATTCTCTTTGACTCTATAGAGAATTTATCTCTTAGCTAGTAGTTATACCTATTGATGTGTAGGCATATATCAAATTGATTACTTATTCTTTCTATTCCAAAACAAATATTTTAGTTAATTAGATTCGTGTTCATTGGCATAATCTTTTCAGCCTTTGCCCATTACTATGGGTAGCTGACCTATAGAGCGAACTACCTTGGATGTGCTCCCGGTTTATTCACGTAACTAGAGCTGTATTCAAGTGAGTATTTATAGAGCTTTGTATTTTAGTGTTGAAATTGTATTTCATTAATGTGCTGTTTTATATTTCGAAATTTATATTTTCTTAATTTTGGTAAATAATACAAGCTGACTTTTCCGCGACTTGATGAGTCTGAATCTAATACCAGAATATGTCAATCTTATTTTTTTTTACAGCAAAAATTTATTTTCTGTAGAAGAATGAATTGGGTATCGCTCGGTAATACTTAATAGTTCCAAAGTTTCATTTACCTTTGTTAATATGAAATTATATAACACTTAGCTTTAAAAGAAATTGCATAATGGAGTGGGCGACTGTAGTTGTAGTGCAATAGGTTTACTATACAGATAATATTTCACAGATAGAGAAAGATTCCTCTAGTCAGGCTGTTAGCTCTGTCCCTCTCTCTAGGTTCTCTAGTTAGGTTTTTAGTTACCTCTTGATGTCAATTTCCAATGTTTGGCATATGAAAGTCTCCCTCTATAAGAGAAATCTTCTGCTTTCCATAATTAGGATATTTTTAGAATATATATCAGTTCATATACATATAGCAATACATATACATATGTATGCATATATGCTCTGCTCAGCTACATTTGTTTTGCACGCAGATAATT
>JAWNOM010000366.1:0-42500 GCA_035045965.1 Drosophila aldrichi | reverse complement strand
TGAGTTGAAAAGTATTTCTTTTATTATTTTTTTCTTTTGGTGGAAAGACTAGCAAGTTGCAGGAGGCGGGCGACACAGGAAAAGTGCAAAAGCTCAACCGGAGCATTAAAGATGCCATAACTGAGAGTTTGTTGTTGTTGTTGTTGCGTGTGGCCGTCAAAAGTTTGCTAAGTAAAACCTCATGTGCATCTAATTAAAAATATAAACAAGTTTATTTTAAAGCCGCCGAAGAAAACTTTTGTCTCCAACGGAAACGAGCTTGAGTGTGTTGTTTATGCGCTGGCAGGAAGCGGGCGCTGGCTCTGTGTGTGTGTGTGTGAATATTCCGCAACTTGTTTTGGCATGTTTATCAGAATGAATGTGAAACAGGGATTTTTGCGAAATGCGCACTCCAATTGGCATAACTTTGCTGGTAGCGAACTTTTGCGCATTCGCATGTTTAATTAGCTTCCTGCTGGAAGAGGCAAGCGCCCGAAAATGCATGCAGCAAAGATGCTGCTCAAGTTGAAGTCCTGCCAGGCGGTGTTTAAGGCTCACTAATGAAATACCCATCAGTCATTGGAGCTGCATTTTTTGCCCCAACTAAACACTTGCTTAATGGCCTGAACGCACACAGAACGCAGTTTGACGAACGCCCAGCTGCCCAGCTGCCTGCAATGCCAGAAGGTAGCTAGCAGGGTGCGCCAGCTCGACTACAAGTCAAGAGCTTAATGCTTCGCCTGTGTCACACACGCCCCACATGACCCCAACGACGACAGCGGCGAAAACGAACATTTTTGAGCTGCCAACTAACCAGAAGCGGAGCCTAGCAAGAGAGGTAGAGGCAGGGGTAGAGGTAGAGGCAGATGTAGAGGCAGAGGTAGGGGCAGTGGTAGAGGTAGAGGCAGTGGTAGAGGTAGAGGGAGAGGTAGAGGCAGAGCCACAGCCACAGCTTTAGGTCCGTCCAGAATTCGTTACCAGAAAATGACTGCACTGACAGCCACAGTCCCAATCTCATCCCCAGTCCCCATTCCCACTACCCTACCACAGCTCCAGCCGCAGCCAGTTTGAGCGACTGCTTCTGACTTCGACTTGTGCGTCTCCGGTCGCTGCTGATGTCATTAATGCAACTAGCATCTCACACAGCCGGGCGTCACCTTAACCCCGGACAAACCGAAATGCTTTGCATGGACGCATGTGATATGAGCCCAACTGATGTCCAGCCCCATTCGCATACGCATACGCATAACCCTTCGCGGCGCACACACACAGGAGGAGGCAGGAGCAGGAGCAGGAGCTGAAAAAAAGAAGAAGAAGAAAATAACAAACGAGCACAACATGAGCTGAAAATAAGATTTTTGAGTCATTTCGTTTTGTTGCGTTTATGTTCGTCCGGGCTGTGACTGTGGCTGCGGCTGGAGCTGCGGCTGTGGCTGCCTCGAGTCCTGCTGCTGCAGCAGCCTGTGCTCTGTGCGCTGTCGTCGTCATCGTCGTCTGGCTGCCGCTCTGTACATATCCCGGCCTGGCCTCTGTGCTTCACTGGCTGATGTATTCATGAAATCGTGTGATTAATGGCTCGCACAACATTTGCACACACTACCCGGGCGTAGCTTCCTCTCCAGCTACAGCTACAGCTACAGCTACAGCTCCAGTTGCAGCTTGGGCTGGTGTTCCAGCTACCACTGCTCGACATGCGGCGTATCTGTCTGAGTGCAGATAAACATGCCAGTCCCCGGCACCGCAAGACCCAATCTCAACCCAACAAATGCTGCGCATGCAAAACGAGCAAAGAGCACGAGCTGCGACCTATGAGGGAGGTAAGCAGGAGGGGGTGGCGGTTGGCGACTTTGGTCACAAAAATTTTCCGGCTCTGCGCGTTTCACTGCCATTTTATCTGAGCCGCATGAGGCGATGAAATTAACAAACATCCTGGTGCGCTGGTGAAAACAAAAATGCGTCGTAATTAAAGCGAATTTAATTGCTTTATCCTTATAGACTAACACACCAGGACGGCAGGACACCCCTCTGACTCCCCCCGGCCCCATCCTTCGACACTTTGCGCGCCTATAACTATGCCATAATCTTTGACACTTTTATTGCGGCTCTAAAAGTTCTTAACTTGATTTAATAAGCAGCTCGGACAACAAGCGTGACTGTTTAGCATTTTCGAGTTTTATCTGAAACTTTGTAGCCCCAAAAGAATTTGATCTTAGCCTCGGCACTGCCAACGTGGCTTTAATTAACTCATTTTTCATTGGAATTGCCAGCGGCAGGCAGAGCTGGGACCGTTGTTATCTTATCTCGCCTGGAACTGGAGCACAAATGCCTTGGCACGCCCATCACTCATGCCGTGGCGCAAGCCTTTGTCTAGCTGATAAGCCACAGCCGAAGAGCCGAAGCCACCTTGCGGGCTATTTAAATTTTGAATTGAAATTGACTTTAGACATTTCACATGAAATTATGCGCCGCTGCGTAGCCCAAGCCGTGGCCTCCATTGATTCAGCCACAAAGCGTCGCACTTTCAATTATGCTGCAAGTAATTTCCTTTACGGACTTATCTGGCAGCTCAACAGCAATTTCGCCTGTAATATCAAGTATAATTTGATGATGGCCCGCAACTTGTAGTGAAAGTCCTATAAAGCGTCCATTGGCAGCGGCCAGGATGCCTCCCCAGGGCTGACCTGAGCTGGGCTGAAAGTTGTTTCATTTTTAATCAAGTTGAATGCTGGAAGTTTTTGCATGTCTTCGGTGCGCCTTGGCAGCGTCTCGACAATGCTGGCCATTTAGCTGGGTCAAAGGTAAATACGTCCCCAGCACGACCGCAGCCGGCTTGAAGCCAGACGCTTTTTATGGCCCCAAACAACAAAACCTCAAAATTGCAGATTTAATTTTATTTCATTGCACTCGCACAGTCGCCTCGGTCATAGGAAAATTGTTTCTTTATATTGTGTTTGCTCGACTTGCAGCTTTGTTTCCTTGATTGTCCTGGCTGGCTGGCTGGAATGCGTCCTTTGAATCTTTCATTTGAAATTCAGCAAAGAAACTGCTGAAAATTGCAATTGCAATTTGCGATTGCACCTGAGTCGTTCTCTCTTCTTCTTTTATTTTTTTTGAAAGAAAGCAAAGTCAATCAGGAAAAATGTCACAACAAACAAGAACTTCAATCTGAATTTTATTTATGAATGAATGCTTTGTAGGATCTAAAGTTTATTAAGGAAAAATATTCGATATGTGTTTTATTTATGAATTAATGAATTTTAGCTTGCTTAAGCAATTGTAATTATCAGGGACCGTAACGATTATAAATTCTTAAAGCAAAAAATTTAAAAAATAATAATCATTTTTTGATAAATTAAAAATAATTATTTTTAATTATTAAAATTGATGTATATGATAAAAATCAAAAATAATTATTATAGAACAATTTGTATACAAAAATCAAATCATAAAGCTTATTTTTAATTGTTATTTATAAAAATAAAAAATAATTATTATAGAACAATTTTTATATAAAAATCAAATCAAAACTCTTATTTTTAATTTTTATAAATTTAATTATAATTATTATAGAACAATTTTTATATAAAAATCAAATTATAACTTAAAATAATTATTGTAAAATAATTATTAATAAATAATTATACTAAAATCAAATCATAACTCGTGTTTATAATTTTTATCATAAAAAATTATAATTATAAAAAATAACAAATAAGAGCTATGGCTTGTATTATAAATTAATAATTAATAATTGAAAATAAAAATTGAATTGAAATATCTCTGGAAGTAAGGGAGCTAGATCAGATATAGGCTATATATATGATGTACGCATTACTACTTTCAGATTACTAAATTTTAAAGCAGAAGTAAAACTAAAACTTTTATTGGGAAAATCACATGTATAAATTGAGATTTCTGCAGTTTCTCTTCGGTCAGTAAATGGAGTCAAATATTTATAGCCTCAACAAATTCTCAACAATCCACATTTAGCAAGTTTTAAAGATTTGTGTATATATTGTATTTGCATATTTACTTTTTTACTTAGGCATAAGCTGACTGAATGAATGCTCTATTAACCCGCGTTTAATTAAATGTAATTATTTAGTTTCCTTATAAATTATTGCTTTATTTATGTAAGCTTCGTTTTATATGTTCTGTCAAGTAAGTAAGAGCGGAACAACAATAAGAAAGCTCGTATGCAAAAGCTCATTCAGTGGCTTGCGCTACAGAGCTTTCTGTGTGTTGATCGCCTTCCACAGAAAGCTTTCTTGGCTTGGCTCTCCACAGCTGCTATAGAAAGAAAGTTTACTTCAGTTGACTACAGCTTTTTGTCTTACATTTAGCTTTTGCTTTTCAGTCGTGCATGTAGCTGAAAAGCTTTTAGGCATTTCAATCAAATATTTCAATGAAATAATACAACTCCAAATGTCGACTATTTTATAATTTAAGCTTGCTCATCCTTTTTATACAGGCTAATATTTAATATTAACACAGGCTAATATTTAATTGATGAAACGATGAAATCAAGTATCTAAAAAACAATTTTTCATACATTTAAAAAGCTAAAACGGAATCTATTGACAAATGCATGTCGCTCGTTTCTTTCCATCCCATAATATGAATAGAGATTGGATACTAAAGAGTATAGATAGATATATAGATAGATTGGCTCATAATTATATAAATTCTTGCATTAGTTGCTCAATCTACTAATTACTAATAATTAACCAATATAATTATTATAATAATTAACCTCTAATTACTAATAATTAAGCATTATAATTATCATATATTTCTTTAAAGTTTCTCCGCCAGAGTTAAATAGCAAAAGCTCTATCTACTAAACTATTCATGAAATTAGCTTACTTTGAAAACTCTTCGGTGAGCGAAGTCTTCTAGGAATCTATACAATCATGTTGTAAGCACTTCGTAGTTGTTGTTTGTTATTTACCTGGTTGAGTGCACAAACGCTGTGTTGCCTGCAAACGATGATGTCTCATTAATAAACATAAGCAAGAAAAGAAATTCAAAGCTGAATCCAAATCAGAATCAGAATCAGAATCAAAATCAAAACCATTTACAACTCCAGTGAGCAACGTAAAAAAAGAAGCGAAGCGAAAGACTTTTGGGGCCGCAATATTTGTAATCAAACGCAGTCATAATAATCAAGTCGTAAAAAACAAATCCATTTTCGCGCTTCAATGAACGCCGAGAGAGCCAGACTACATACAGCCAGAGAGCTGTAAAAACAATAATAGTAATGGCAGCGGGCAACAACGTTTTTACACCTTTTGCAGCAGGAGCCGCCAGAAAGGATCAAGGATAACAACGGCAACGACAACGACGACGAGGACGACGCTGACATTCGATAATAATAAAGACCATACTTTGTTTTAGCCAAAACGACAGAGAGAGAGAGAGAGAGAGAGAGAGAGAGAGAGAGAGGTGGTGCAATCGACATGGCCATAAAAAACAAATAGCTCAATGACTCAGGCAGAGTTTTATGAGCTGTGTAGTAGTAGTCTATATACATAGATGGAGGATGTAAAGATCTGCCCAAGGAGCAACCTGTACATTTTTGCGGTTTATTTCACATCTTGTGGAGAGGCAGGCATTGACAAATCTGTGACTGGCCCCATTAAATGGCTGTAAAAATCAAACAGTAAGCGCTGTAAATTATAATGTAATAGAAATATAATAAGCGAGTTCATCTCGATGGCTGGGATAACAACGCGCGCATCGTAAAATCGGCGAGCTCGTAAAATTCGCCAGGAAACGTGAAATGAAAAGCCCGGCGCTAGTTTTCACACCAAGCAGCCGGATGGCTTGGGCCGAGCCGGGAGCTGGCATCATTACACTTGAGTGTTTTACAACTTCCGTTAAGTTTGCCGGGGCTATAAAGCGTAATCTTCATGTTTTTATTACAAGGATGCGGCCACCCGTCCAACAGCCCGAATCCTGCTCGACCCTGCTCGTCTGCTGTGCAGCCGTGCCAGTGCTGTCAATGTGGCAGCATCGAGGACATCAAATTGACAGCTCCTTGGAGTCGTAAAACTCCTCACTGTGGACTACTACATATGTTGTTGGCGCCCCATCTCCTGCCAGTCCCACAGTCTGCCTCCACGCCTCCTGCACTAACTGGCAACTGGGGTAATGATTGTCACCGGCTAAACAATTAAATTGAGGTTAGAATGAAACATAAAAAGCGCATAAAAAGGACATAAAGTCCGGAACAGACGAGGCGACGGCCAGCTATGCGTGTCAGTCCCGACGATGTCGTCAACGCATCGTAAACGCTTTAAGCTACAGTTTATATCCATTTCGAAAGGATAACAGCGACAATAACAACAATAACAACAACAACAACAATGACAACAATGGAATTAACATGACCTGTGTGTGCGATCTGTGGCCTCGTAAAACTTCTGCTGATAAGACACTCGCCGTTGGTAATGATAATAAAATTATAATTTCGCCTCTGCATATGCTTGTCCCAAAGTGTCTATGTGAGTGGCGATAATGCTGGGATTTGGATTCAGATTCCTGCTGCCTGGGAATAGGACTAGCTATGTCCCGGCTCCTGCTCCCCGCCAAGCACTTGACTCTGGCATTTCGGTTTTAGGGCCCGCCGCCATGTGAGAAATTGTAAATTGCGCTAATAAGCATTTAAAATTAACTAAATGCTCGACTCTTGGGCCAAGCCTGATGACTTGTGGATCGGAGTCTGGGTTCTGGGCTTTGGGTGTCTGGTTTCCGGTTTCGGGTATGTTTGGATTGCTCTTCAGCTGGGCTATAAAGTGTGCAAAGTCGTTAGACGAGCTCTAAGTGGCGAAGAGATGCGTTTTTCATGTTCGCTCTGGCAGTAAATGCTAAAAACGTTCGCGATGCTCCCGATAGCGAGTAGTCAAGCCAATCGTAATGGATTGGCTAATCCAATTGGCCATTTGGCGGGGCACAGCTGCTAGAGTGGAACATATGGGCATGTCAACACGTTTTATTAGGGTAGTTGCTTAGACTCGACATGGTCTGGCAATTATGGAGCTCTTTTATAATTTTGGAACCATACTGGGCTGGGCCTTAGGCTGAGATAGTTTTCCATGATAGGCGATTATTCATATAACTTCATTATAGGAATTGATTTATATTGGAGCTAAACTAAACAGTCCAAAGTAGAAACTGGAAAATTAAGAGACAAAAAATAAATTTTAGTTTTAATGAAATGTCTATTGAAACAATTTCTAAATTATATTAATTGTAGTGAAGGTGTTTTGTGGAATATAATTTTAAAATACATATACATATATCTTACTTACTTTGGGGGAAAGTGTATATACATATATGATGTATATATGTATATGGATATATAATTGTATTATAATTATTATTGCATATATATTATACTATCCACTATTATTATCTATTGAAATATATTTTTAATCAAGCTAGATATAAGAAATTTACAATATAATAAAATAGTATGTATTAGTATTCAATCTTGTTATTAAGATTTTAATATATATTGAGAAGATATATAATATCTATATAAGTATACATATATGCATATACGGCTTTTATGATTCCAAGAAAATGCTCTATAATATTAGATAGGCAAATGGATAGAGCTTTGACCTTCATTAAATGTGGAGTCGAAAAGCTTCTATTCTAGCTGTATCGAAAATGCAACAAATAGATTATTCAGTAAACCAAGTTAAGGCAATAAAAGAGTAAAGTCCGTAGTGTTATCTTCACTATTGGCAAATGCTTATCAAAATGCAATTATTCGATCGAATCGATACAATGCAATGAGTCAATGTAGGCAAGTGATGGCGTTCTTATGTCTTCGGTCTTTCAATATTTGTATTTTTATTAATAAAATATAGGAATTTTGTATAGATTTATTTCATTGAAACACTAGTGTTACATATTTATATAGATAAAGCATTAAATTCAATATTATTTATGTGATTAATATTAGATTGAAATAATGAGATGCGCTTTTAATGAATACAGTTTAAAGTTTTTTCGTGTATTAAGTTGTGCTCTTGGACATAAAAAGGGAACAATTTTAACTGAGATGTGATAAATGATGTATAGATAAATTATGTATGCTAAAGTTTTTTGCCTCATTAACTTTATAATTGACAATTATAAATCTAACTGTATAAGTATAGAATACATTAATTTTTTTTTTTTTTTTAAATTTTAATTCCATTTTTTTTTATTTTAATAATTTGTCAAATTTTTAAGCATTATTTGAATGTTGTAATATTTAACATTCAAAAATATATTAAAGTGTAAGACATACACTAAAAGTATAGAATATAAATTAATTAATGAAATAATATTAAATAAAAAATAATAAAATATTTTTTATTAAATATATTTTATAATAAAATCATATTAATTAAACAATGTTAAATATATTATATTATTAAATATTAAATGTATAATATATTTAATATTTTTTATTTTTAATTAATAAATTTATATTCTATACTTTTAGTATATGTATATACACTTCAATATATTATATATTATATATTAAATAAATAAAAAAATAAAATTAAAAAAATCATTAAACTATTTATACATTGTTAATATTTTTATTTTTTAAATTATTTTTATTTTTAGGTAAGTATTATATATTTTGTAGTATTTATATTTTTAAAGAACTGGTCTTTAGTGAAATTCTAATTTGTGCTGGATATGGCTATGAGCTGATGTACTCACGCGCACTTAGCCACATGCACACCCCCATAAAGAGACGATTACTTCCGCCATTTTCTATGATGAATTGCTACTTTTGCTTAACACACACATATACAGAGAGAGAAACACACACACACACACAGAGACATGCACAGAGCCATTAAGCAGCAGAGAGGAGATGCGCAGACATCCATTCAGAGACCGGGGACAAGGCAGTTAGCGACACAGACCCACATATACATGCAAGGCCAGCTGAAGCCCTCTATCTGTGTATCCCTGTATCTGTGTATCTGTGTATTTGTGGATACACATTTATCCAGTCGTCGACGGCGTTGACAGCGCCAACGCCAGCGGAAAAAGGTGCAGGACGAGCCAAGAACGTCGCACAGGCAATGTAAAGCAAGTGAACTCGAGGCAGCTTTGTTGTTGTTGTTGCTGCTGTAGCTGGCAGCAATTGGTGGCAAAACACTGAAAGGACACAGGAAGTGCACTTTGCCAGCACACACACACACACACACGTGCACACATTCGCACAGTTTTATATACAGAAGCAGGACACCCTTGCCGTCATTCGGGGTGCTTTTGCCGTTTATTTATGCCTGGCAATCATAAAGCGCGCCCCAAAACTCACACACCCACACACACAAACACACACACACACATACAGATAGTCACTGTAAGGGAGAGTGCAGGTTATGGCTTTCTATAACTCAGGTTCTGTTGTCGTGCCGCCTCTTTCTGGCCAACGGCATCGCATCGTCTGCTGCTGATGTATTCCATACAAATTGCAAGTTTTAGTGCTTTTATTTTTCGGCACTCTCCGGCAAAAGAATCATCCATCAATGGCATTACGGGCAAGGACACAGGGACAGCAGCCAGCCAGCCAGCAGACTCGAATGCTTTTTGAGTGTTGCTGACGTTTTTGTGTCGCTGTCGCAATCGAAATCGCAGACGCAGACGCGCACCCATTGCTCAACAGGACACACAAGAGGATAACAACCCTCCTTTTACCCATTTTTTGTTGTTGTTGCTGTTGTTGTTGTTGTTTTCTGGTCATGCGGCGAAATTTGTAAATTTTTCGCTGCAAAACAAAAAGAAAGATTCTTTGGCCAACACAAAAGGGGGTAGACTTTAGTGCGTCTGCTATCTCGCTCTCTCTCTCTCTCTCTCTCTCTCTGTCTCTCTCTCCTTTTCGCTATCTACAACAGGCTGATGCTCTCGCTCAGTGCTTGTGGGCTGCGTTTGTAGAATAATAGCATAAAATATTGTTGTCCTTGAACAATTTACTTTTATTTTATTTTTATTGCCTACATTGTGGAGCGCTGCTGCTGCCGCTGCCTCTGCCTCTGCCTCTGCCTCAGCCTCTGCCTCCTTCTGCATATGTGTGCCGCATATGTGCGTGTGTCTGTGTGGGTGTTTGTTATGGTGTCTGCATGCTTGTTGTTGTTGTTGTTGTCGTTGAGCCGCGTTTTTGGCTTCATTAAATTTATGTTGCAACGAACCGTTGCGCACTCCACCACCCCCTCCCTCGCGCCCTGCTTCCTTGCCAATGTGCTGAGCCTAGTTGCACGTGCCGCGCTGCCGTAAAACAGATCGTAAAAGTTTATTACTTGCGGCTTTCTGTTTGTGTATGTGTGTCGCGGATACTGTTGTTATTCGCTTGTTGTTGTTGTTGTCGCTGCCGTCGCCATTGTCGCTGTCAGCTGTCAAATTGAATTTGTTTATATTGCCAACACCAGCTGAAGCGGCAGCAGCAATGCCGTCCACAGCCGCCATTCAGCTCCAACAGGTTTCATTTTCACTTGCCGGAAATCATTGCGTCATGCTGATATTTTGTATTTTAACGCCCCGACGACACCACGCCCCCCCACCCTCAGCCTGTCATGCTCAGCTTTGTGTTTAGGCTGCAAAGTCGATTTTTGTTGGTTTAGGTCAGTTAGTTTTTGGCTTTGACAGCTCAAAGTCGAGGTCAACTTTTGTATGCCCATCATCAGTTGGCGTGCTGTCTGCCTGCCACTCTCTGTTTGTATGTGTGTGTGTGTATGTGTGTGTGTATGTGCATGTGTCTGTCTGCGTGTCTCATATTTATGCGCCCGCCGGTCGAGACGCGTCCCAATGGCCAATGCGACGCGCCCTCGTCACTGGACGTTGATATAAAAAATCGATTTTATTATAGCCGTTTGTCTGCCATCCTATATAGATTTTCTGTCAGCTGCGATATTGCCTTTTGTCTGACTGGGCGAAGCTCTGCCACTGACAGGCTTAAATTTTTGGCCCGTGTCTCCTGTTTAGGTAAGCCACTTTAAACACCTTGAAAGTGAAAACGTTGCGTATACGTAATATGTGGAATACTTTGAGGAAGTGACAGACTTATTCGAAATTAAAATTGAGGAAGCTGTGCAATTGTATGAGCATGTCGAATAAACCCCAAAACGGATATTTAATATCTAAAATCTTAGAGACAAAATCTAAAATCTATAGAAACATAATTTTTGAAAAATTTTTAATAAAATTAATTGATTGTTTAATAATAACAATTATAGAATTATAGAAAATTTGTGAAAGTTTAAATAATTGTTAAATTAAAATTGTCACTTGTGAAATATTAAACATAAATAATGAATTATTATAATTATAAAATTAATCAATAGTTAAACAAATTCTTGAGTATAATTCCTGTATTCAGATAAAAATAAATGTGGAATGTATTGGGTTAGAATTTTCTTGAAATTATTTTTATGCATTTATTGAATATTATTTTATATGATTTTTTTTTTTTTTTTTATTATATTTTTAATTTTATTTTGGCTTCTTCTTAACTTTAGTTGACTCTCGATATGTCAATCTCTTTAAGTAAATAAATAAATAAATAGTTTTAGTATTTAGAATAAATGATTTTTTTTTCATTACGAAAACAGTTTAATTATTATAATTAATAATTTTCCCAAGATGAGCTGCTTAAGTTAGTTGACAATTATAATTATGTTAATTATAATAATAATAGCTATTCGACTACAATATATTTTCTAAAAATAGAGAAACAATATGTTAGATTATTATTATTATCTAGGCTAAATATCAACAAAAATAAAATTATGACATCCAAATCCGGCGAAAAAAAAAAGATATTCCAGGTCATAATTATTTTCCATATTCCCATTTTATATTAAAACAAGTAGGAAAGCTCTAGTCGAGACTGCTCGACTATGAAACCCCCTGAACCCTTCGGAGAGCTGATATTTCAATAATTCTTCGCGTCTTTCTGCTTACAAAAGAAAAACACACACACATACACACATATATAGACACACATAGGCACGCACGCATGAACAGGCACGGCCTCAGCGTTTGAGAGACACAGTACTTGAGTAAAGGCAAAAGCAAGGAGAGAAAAAGTGCAGAAGATCACTAAAGTTGTCTATGTGTATGTAGCAGCTTTCATTTGGTATTTGTATTTAGGTAAAACAAAGCTAGAATGCTCACAGCAGCAGAGAGCGTTTCCATTGGTCACTTGAAGCTCGATTGCAGCGAGCTCTACCTGCCGTTGGGCTCAATATTTGGGAGAGACAGTGCTTGAGTAAAAGTGGCCCTATATAAAGGGCAGCAGCTGCAGCATTTCTTCAGTCAGTCTTCAGTGGTCCAGGCCTGGTGGGCTTCAGCGCAATAAAGTGAAGTGGAGTGTGTCATCGATCAGCTAAGCATTAAAGACGTAGAGGAACTACGTAGAGGAATTACGTAGAGGAACTACGTATAGGAAATACGTAAAGGAAATACGTAGAGGAAATACTTAACGGAAATACTGGGAAGCAATACGTAGAGGGAATACTTAGAAGAAATACGCAGTGGAATTGTGCTAAATCGACTCAACTCGTCACCCTGATCAAGGTTATATATTGTTTGTGGGGTCTGCCTTCTGCGTGTTACATACATTTCAACAAAACCATTATACCCTGAATTCCCATTTTTAATGGGTTCAGAGTATAAAAATATATACATATATTTTTACAAAATATATTTTTTTTTAGTTATATGCTGTGTTAATTTTTTAACAAAAAATATAAATACTTTCTAAATGTATTTGGGTATTTAACATTATAAAATATTTAAATATGTATATTTTCTGGATTTTACTTTTATTTTTAGCTGTCTCAAAATGTTTTACTAAATATCAATAAAATATTGTTAAATATTTAAATTCAGCTTACAAATTTGATTGTATTAATATTTATAATTTATAGTAATGTGAAATATGTAAAATTACATTTAATATATTTCGCAAATGCCCTAACCAACAAAAACAAGCTCAAAGTTTCATATTTTATTTAATCTAAATAAGGCAAAATAAAATTGAGAACAAATTTATTGCTCAAAGCTTTTTAAGCTCAAATGCAGCAAAAGAGACGAGAGAACAGAATGCATGCACTGAGAAAAAAGAAACCAAAACAAAACAAAACAAACCCAAAACAAGTAATATATAAAACCTAATCAACTCACGTCACGCTGGGAGAGCGTAAAGCTCGCTCAGCACGCCATCGAAATATGAGAACGAGGGAATTAATTAATAAAGCATCTAGTCAAATTTTTTGAACGGCGCCCACTTCAGTACACAAAATGCTGTCGGTGCAGCTGGGTGGATGGCGAAAGCTCAGCGCTCGACTCTGCAAAATCGAGAGGGCGTTTGCCACAAAGGTATAGATACTCATAGATATGTATAATATAATCAATCTATAATATAATCCCAATATATTCAGGTATCTGCTGCTGCTGTAGATGCCATTCCGCTGGAGCAAGCCAAACCCTACTCGGAGCTGCCGGGTCCGAGCAAATTCGAGTTTGTGCGATCTTTTCTGCCAGGCGGTGAGTGAGCGAAAGCTCTTTTTACAGTTACTCTCTTTAAAATTTCTCTGCACGCTCTTTCAATACCTCTCTCTTCGATTCAACTTTTCTGTCTTATCACCGACCAATCACAGGTCGCTATAAGAATGTTGCGGTGCACGAAATGTTTCTGGATATGAACAAGCGCTATGGCGACATATTTCGTATGCCTGGCGTTGCGGGCAATGATATTGTGATCACCTTGAATCCGGTGGACTATGCCACGATCTTTCGCAACGAGGGACAGTATCCGTATAGGCGCAGCTTCGAGACCATGGATTATTTTAAGAGAGTCCACAGACGCGATATATTCGAGGGCGCCGATGGCTTGACTTCCGGGTGAGTTGCTTGAGAGGATTACCGAATGCTTGACTCTGATTGAGATATCTCTCTGCTTAGCAATGGCCCCGCTTGGAGCAAGATGCGCACTGCTGTCAATCCGATTCTGCTGCAGCCACGGAATGCCAAGCTCTATATAAGTAATTTGCTGCACGTGAACGATGAGTTCCTGGAACGGTAAGTTCGTAAACCTATTCTAGAGTCCTCTCGACTGACAATGGAAGTTTTCACCTGGCAGCATTCGCGCCATTCGAGATCCGAGCACTCAAGAGATGCCGGCTGACTTTGGCGAAGATATTCGTCGCCTCGTTCTGGAGTCCATTGGATCTGTGGCGCTCAATACGCGCCTCGGCCTACTCGGCGAGAACCGGGAGAGTGAGGAGACCAAGCAGTTGATCAAGGCATTGGAGAACATACTTGAGCTGAGCTTCCAGTTGGACATAATGCCGCCGATCTGGAAGTATCTGCCAGTGCCCATGTTCAAGAAGCTGATGCGCGCCTTGGACACCATTACGGATATTTGCTACAACCACGTACAGCAGGCGCTGCACCGCATCGAGGAGGACGCGCGGGCGGGCCGCCTCACCACTGAGCCTGGGGAGGAGACCAGCATATTGGAAAAGTTGGCGCAGTTTGATCGCAAGGCGGCCGTGATCATTGCCATGGATTTATTCTTTGCCGGCGTGGATCCAGTGAGTGCTCCAAGTCCATGTCGAGTTCCGAAATTAAGGCTTCCATCTCTTCAATCGCCCATTTCAGACCCTCGTCAGCTTGACTGGCACTCTGCTGAGCTTAGCCAAGAATCCTGATAAGCAGGCCCGCTTGCTGGAGGAGATTAGGACTGTGCTGCCCGAGAAGAGCTCCGAGCTAACCATGGAGAACATGGCCCATTTGCCCTACCTGCGCGCCTGCATCAAGGAGGGCATTCGCATGTATCCCATCGGCCCTGGAACTTTACGCCGCATGCCGTGCGACGTGGTGCTCAGTGGCTATCGGATCGAGGCTGGCAAAGATGTGGGCATGGCGGCCAACTATCAGATGGCCAACATGGAGCAGTTTGTGCCGCGAGTGCGCGAGTTTCTGCCAGAGCGCTGGCTGCGCGGCGAGAACAACGCGAATCTGGTGGGCGACACGGCCACGCCCTTCATGTACCTGCCCTTTGGCTTCGGGCCGCGCGCCTGCGCCGGCAGGCGCATCGTGGACATGCTGATGGAGATAGCCGTGGCCAGGCTGGTGCGCAACTTCCATGTGGGCTTCGACTATCCGATTGAGCACGCCTTCAAGGCGCAATTCTTTGTGAAGCCCAACATCCCGTTCAAGTTTAAGTTCGTGGAGCGCTCCATGTAATACCTTCACATTTGTATATAAATATAAAAGAACGTTTTAGCAATGATACCCACAACATATGGCAAGGAAACACCCTCAGCAGCCCCTTCAGAGTTCCCGTTCCAGCCCTCGCCCAAGTGCGCCCTTGCAGCAGCTACTTGACTCAATTGATTTGGTCGCTGGCCCACATCCCACATCGCACAGCCAGCCGACTCCTGCGGATCTGTCAAGTGCACTTGTCTGTGCCCGCAAAGGAACAAGCACTTGACTGCCCTTCGAATGCTAACGTGTCTGTGACGTGGCGTATCATGGGCCCTGCCTTCTGTGTGGCATCTGAAGAATGGTTAACGATTCCAACTCAAGTGCGAAACTATGTGCCCTTGAGTTGTGAGCTCTAAATGGGTGTTAATCTTGGGTCTATGCTAGGATTGAGGCGGATCATAATGAAATGGTATAATTTGTTCACATATTTAATAAAAATTTAGTTTAATATTGGGATTCAGTGTTGATAGTTAAAAAATATAAAATATCGCATATTTTCACACATGTATTTGTATAATTTCTATATCTTCTATCAAAGATTATATCTTAAATCAGTTACAGTTATATATTATATAAACTACATATTTTAAAATTTTTGTTTTGTTTTGTTTGTTTTTTTTTTTTAATTTATTATAAAGTATTTATTTATTGCATATGTACCTCACTCAACTAATAGCGTTTTCCAGACCTTATTATAAGTATATATAATATATGGTATACTTTGGGGCTGCAGCATTAAAATGGTTTGTGACTTTGACGTACAATCAAGTTAAAATCTGTGGAATGTGGTGGAGCAGATATTTTAAAGATTTTCTTAAACCAGTTTTTACTTAAAGTTCTGATTTTACAATTCCAAACTTTTATTACTTATAGTTACAATAATACTATATAAGATTCAAATGAATTGATAATTATAACGACTTGAGTTGCTCTAGTCAAACTTTGTAATCCACAGATCTCAATAGACGCTTATCAATATAAAATATATAATGTTACTAGAGCAATCTCTACGTGAGCAAGCTTTCTCCCAAAACTCAAATATACGTAGACTATTTGGAATTCGTTTCTGATGTATGAAGAACACCCTTTCTACGATTAACGGAAAATTGATTCGGTAATTGTAATTATTTATTATTAATATTATTTTGTTTATTTCTGCATATCTCTTAGCAGGGACTACTAGGCCACTCCTCAGTTAAAGAAAGTTAAATGAAATTTATAGAAAACATAAATGTTCTATTTAAACTGATTTGTCATTTGCTGAAGCAAACACAATTGAATTCATTAAATTCTTAAAGTCATTTTGATTTCTCGGTGGACTTTTGCGGAGAGTTCATAAACTTTTTGTGTTTGTTTCATTTTGTTCAGTTGCTTCGTTATCGGAACAACAAATAAATGCGCTGGCATAAATAATGCAAAAGTATTCATTTTGACATCGAATAGACATAGTCGCATTTCCCAACTACGTTTTCCTGCTGGCTCTGAGTCTCGCCACCTTTTCTGTTGCCCGAAGAGCTTTGGCATTCTCATTGTTGTTGTTGTTGTTGACGATGGCTGTACGAGTGCTTGGGCGGAACTTGGACAGTCCGGGTCTTATCTTTGCGCACTCCGCCGTAGCCGTTGCCGTAGCCGTGGCTGTGGCTGTTGCCATCGCATCGCATCGCATCGCATCGCAGCTCTCGTATGTCCTGCATTTTATGCCACTTTACGTTGGAGTCGTCGTCTTGTGCATTATTAAAACTATGTTCTCTGCTGGCGCCAGTGCTGGTGAATCGCCTCCGAGGAGCAGCTCCGTCGAGCGCTGCGAGGCGGCACCACTTGAAATGTCAATGCTGGCCGTTGCAGTGCATAAACTTTTATCGTGTCCTGGCAGGAGACGGGAGCAGGCGAGTGGCAGACAAACAAAATGAATGGAATTCATTATTCGATAGCTGGGCGCAGATGGAGGCGGAGGTGGAGGTGGGGCAGAGACACACTTAAAGCTGTTGCTAAATTGAAAATGCATGTCAAATATCAGACTCACACACAAATCACAGAGAGAGAGAGAGAGGCGCATGCTGCATGTTGCATGTGGCATGTCTCGTTGCCTGCTTTTAGGTGGATCGGCATGCATTTGCACTTTATGACATGCAGCCTCCCATAAACTGAGCAATTAGACACGACCAGCACACACACACATGCATAGAGAGGGAGTGCAGCAACATCTTGACAATCGGAATTTGGCTTTCGCATTGAACTTTTGACCGGGCTGCTGCTGCTCGAGCCTGTGACATGACACGGCCATCCAATGCCGAGCTGCCAATTTGCCGTGCTGGCAACAGGACGGGCGTGGCCAACGGACCACGTCTAATGATGGCATACATAACCTGCCTGCCTGCCTGCCTGCCTGCAGCCTAGCTTTGGTCTGCCTCGAGCCGTGCCCACGCCTCCTGGCCGTGTCCCTGGCTCCCTTGCAAGTGTCATGTCACAACGCACTCGGCTCGCTTGTCAATTTCGCAGCTGGGCGTGGCTGTGCATGGGCACGAGCATGACTTGAGCCCCAGTGCCAGGCATTAGCATGTAAAAGGCAAACTTTAAAAAGAAACAGAAGCAACATAAAGCCACATTGCAGCGCAGGACAATCAGTAGACAGACGACGAGCGACGAGCGACGATGACGCTGGCTGCCTACTAGTCCTCCCCCACCCGCCACCCAGTCACACCCCGGCCTGTGACCCGCCCTGACAGGCGTCCATGATTAATGGTTGTCAATGGCATGTTGTTATTGTTGCTGCTCCTGCTCCGTCTCCTGCTGCTGCTGCTGCTGCTGTATCCTGGCTCGGGCTGCATATAAAAAGTAATTTTGTTATTTTAAGAAAACACCCAAGCACTGGCGACCTTCTTTCCTCTCCTCTTCGTTTCGTTTCGTTTCGTTTTGCAGGAAATTGATTCGCCGTCGCATGCGGCGCACTCTTTTCCAGGCCGTTGCCGCAGGAATTCCCCAACAGTCGCGTAATTTCGCAACCTTTTGCGCCCCGCCAAGCGACTTTAGCTGGTTGCCCTCGACTCAACCCCCCACCCCCCCACTCTCTCCACTTTCCTGCTTCCGCCCACGCATTGACTGTGATAATGGCATTGGCAATGGGGCTGCAGACGGAGAACGCAACAAATTTAATTTATTATTTCGAAGAGCTAAAGCATTTCTAATCGAATTGTATTCTAAATACGCCACGCATACGAAATTGAAAAATTGAAAAATTATCCCCGATTCTATTGAGTTGCTTATTGTTGTTGTTGTTGTTGTGTATATCGCTTGACTGCCTGTTAGTTAAATAAAGAAAAAATTTGAATTGTTTGCTTGGTCTATTGCATTACGACTTGCCAGGGAAATTGCGGTTATCGGATTGTTGACATTAATGATGTGTCTGTGTGAAGAGCAGTAGGTAGATAGTGGGTGTGGGAGAGAGAGGGCGAGGGAGAGTGAGGGGGAAGTTGCTGTAGATTAAAATATTGCTAAAGTTGCCTGGAATTAAATAGCCGTTGCATGAATTTCTTGATAATATATCCGAAGAATAAATAAATTATATAAATTCAAGACTCTCAATATACATACATATGTATTTAACTCTTTTGCAATAAATATATATTAAATTATCCCTAAATTTTGTGTGTTTTCAGCTGGTGTATAATTTTTGTTAATTATATTAAATATATTAGGTCATTCATAGAAAAAATTAATTTTCAATTTATAGTTTTGCTTACAAGTTATTAATTTCAATGCATGTTACATGTTTGAAATAAAAAAAAAAAGAAAAAACTCACCTGTTTCTTCTATTTCTTATTAGAGCTAAGAATTTGAAATAACTATAGCAGTCGAATATCATGTACATATATGGAAACTAATGATAGCTTTTGCTTATCAAAGAAATCAATAAAAATATTATAGAATTATATCTAAAAGATTGTTCACTTCATATAAATTTGAAATGAGAAGAATAAATATTAATTGATTTTAAATCGAATTTAAAATTTTACAAAAGTTGTTTAAACTGAAATGGCAAATAAATAAATACTCTTAAGACTGACTAAACTTATGCGTATATTCATCTTCTCTGGGAAAGTAAAAAAGTTCTTTGAGCAAGCATTCACAAATTTTCATCGATAATAAAAATTACAAGTTTCATTAATCAAATTGATTGGCGAGGAATTTGTATTGTTCTTTGATTGTGAATAAAATTAATGTAATTGACTGAATCTGTTTGAAATTTTGTTTGTTAGAGATGCAGCTTAGGTTAATGAATGAAGGATATAACTAAAAACTAAATAAATTATAGTAAAATAGTGAAATAAATGTTCAGATATTCTTGATTCTCTTAACATATGAATAACATTTAAAACTAATTTTTATTTTGAGTAAAGAACATGTTTATCTATTTCGGAATATTCTATCCCAATTCATCAAATAGTAGTATCTCCATTTATCTCAATTTATGGTAATTCACATAAAAGTAAAGATTATGAGCTGGAAGTGTAAGACTCAAAAAGTTTCATATATTATATTGTTATATAGTTTATTTTACACTAGAAGAGAGCTCACCCGCCCACTAAATTTTTGTGAATTTCCATAGAACTCATCATCAGTGATAACTTGAAGTAGAGCTGTGTAAAACATTTTATAGATTTTGCTGATTAAAGTATTTAATCCGCAAAGCCCTTCCCTTTGCATCACATATACATACGTGCTCACACCCGCATAATATTCTTTTGAGCTGGAGCAACAAAAGCAGCTCGAATGTTTGTGTTTTTTTTCCAGCATGTGTATGGCGCACATATATTTTTATTAATTTTCCAAATGAATTCCTGGCAACGGCAGCAGGACAGACAGACAGACGGACGATGCCAGACACCAAACAACGTCACAGAGAGAGAAAAAAAAGGGATACAAAAACAATGGTGGCAGCCATTTGGCTGGATTGCAGAGCCGAAATTGTCCAAAAGCTGGAGATGCCCGCTTTTTGGTAACTGTTGGCGACATTATTACGTTACATACTTTACGCCATAAATGTGCTCTTACGTCATGGGCATCCACCCACCCACATGTAGTGCCCTTTTAAAGTTGGACAAAACAAAGCCGAGAATGTCTTGCATGCTGTATAAGTATGTGTGTGTGTGTGGCTGCCATTATTGTTATGTGAATGTGACGACTTTGCGACTTCCGTTCCGCTGATGTATTTCCGCTTCCTGTTTTATGCAGAGCTCATGTGCTTTGTTGTGTCGTTTCTGTTTTTTTTTTTCTCTTTTTTTATGTGTCGCTGACGAAATACAAGAAGGATAATATCAAACAACAGCAACAGCAGCTGTTGCAGCAGGAGGAGCAGGAGGTGGAGACAGAGAGACAGCTGAATACGGCCTGACAATTTTACGCTGAGTTGATTTGCAGCCAACTCGACAAGTCGACTGCTCCAGCCTCCAACTACGGCTACGGCGACGGCTCAAACTGTTTTCCGTGCATCCTCAATTTCCTTTTTATGTTATTTTAATTTTATGTTATTGTTATGACACAATGAAAATAAAATTGAATTGACACTGAAGCATCTCGACAACGTGCGCGCCCATCCTTCCGATAAGCAAGACCCTTAACAAAGCTGTCTCTCTCCCGCTCCCTCTCTCTCTCTCTCACTCTCCCTCTCTCTCTCTCTCTCTGTGTGACGGTTGTCGGTGACGTTTTTATTGCCCGGTCACAGGATATTCAAATGGGCCATAAGTGCGGTTAAAGCGCTTCGTACGCTTCGCCAAATCCCAATCCCAATTCCAATCGCAAGAACTTTCAATTTTCGATGCTGCCAGCTGACGGCGTGACCTATTCAGTGCCCGGTGTAACCCGGCGAGTCCTTCGGCTGGCAATCTTATTTGTCGCGCAGGTTCAAAACAATATCATAAAGTAATTTATATGCCAGCACTTGGACCAGAGGCGTGGGCGTGCCTCAGATGATATATGGGGGAAATGGCTTTTTAATGACAACGACGACAACAGCAGCTTGAACAAATTACACACACACACACACATAGCCTGGGTAATGTACGTGTGTGTGAAGGAGAGAGGGAGAGCAGGAGCAGCAGGAGTGAGAGATTGTGATTGACCAGAGAGCGAGCAAACGAGCACGCCCACCGTTAATTTTGATTGTCTTTGGGGCTGCCTGATAAATGTGTCACACACACACAGACACACACATACATGCATGTGCGAGTTTCTCTAATAGATGGCTGTTGTGACGGCGACTTCATCAAAAACTGTGGCCGCTTTAAGGCCAAAGCATTGGCCATTGATGGGCTGGAGATTTTTCTGCTTAAATATTCATTTAGCCTGGACACGAGCCGCGCTCAAGAGGGCCTGCAGATCTGACTCTGACTCTGACTCTTACTCTCATTCTGATTCTGCTGCTGCTGTCGCTGTCGCTGCTGCTGCTGCGGCTGTTGTGTTGGCTTTGCGCAGATAAGAGAATTGTCCTGTCAACTGGAATGATATATGCGCCAGCGCATTCAAATTGGGCTAACAGACGAGCCCGCCAACCAACGAGCTGGCCATGAGCTGAGCTCTGGGATTGTGGGAGGCGTAGGTAGGGCGTGGTGCGGGCTGCTCCAGCCAGGCGGATGTGTTTTTCTCGCACATCAGCGTGCGTTTCCTATGGCCCAACGATGATAGTCGTCAGCCAGGCCCCTCCCCGCCCAGCTCCTGCTTGCACTTTTCTTTCCATACATTCATATATGAAATGGATTTTTTTTTTGCTGTTGCTGTTGTTGCTGATTTTTATACTTTTCTTTTTTTTTTGGGAGCGGGTTTGTCGAGTTGAAAAATTGGTGTGAAAATTCAAAAGGAGTTGCAAGTGCCTGCGTGGGGTGTTGCGAAATTACTTCGTGTGTGAAATTATGCGAATTGCGTACCGAGAGAAGCGGAGAACAAAAAGAAACAGACAAAAGCGAGAGCAGAAAAAGTAAAATAAAAATGAAAAGCGACCAAAAAGGTGCGCGCATATTCATGCACGTAGTTCAAGCTAAGGGTGCACGGATGGTGGTTGGGCGGTGATTGGGCGGTGGGGGTGGAAGAACAGGTATGCTGCTTGGCATCTCACTTTTATTGCATTTCAACACTTGCGTATGCGCGCATGTAGAATTTCTCATAATAAATGTAATAAATAAAAATGCGAGTTGAAATGTGACAGTTTCTGAAAGAACAAGCGTAAGAAGTGCGCCCACACCCCACCCCCCGACCCGAACTGAAATGAAAGGATATGCCGAGGATTCGACTGGCATTTGCGTATGCGAGTGCGATGCGTGACAGTGAAACAGCTGCGAATTGCCATGCCATGCCATGCCAGGCGAGTGCTATAAGATATTAACAAACCTGGCATCAAAATGGAAACATCTTCCTACAAATAGTCACAATATTTCTGAGAGCATCGGAAATTATCTCTATGGGTGGTATTGATGTCTTTTAGTATATATCTCTATATAATAATAATAATATAATATAATATAATATAATATATACATATTTAAAATATTTAATATAATTAATTATAAATATACATACATATATGTATATTGATATTTATGTATAATTATATTATACATATATTTATAATTAATAAGTAATATATCTGTATTATATAAAAATTATATATATTGTATATTTATATTTATATTATATAATAATTAATATATCTGCATTGTATAAAAAAAAAAATATAAAACACAAAAAACATTAAACATTATATAAAAATTTAGTTTCTCAGTTTTTGATGACGAAGTAAGTTTTTTCAGCGTTCGTTCAAGTCATTTAGCCTGAATAGGTGGCAAGACTTGATCTGCTGAAAAGAATATATAAATTCAACTTTGTATGAATGGAAATTTCTTAATCGATTGCAAAACTTTTAGGTTTTCCATAAGGTAAAATACTTCGATTTGCTTTGATTTGCATTCATTTAATGAATTGATTGAATAGCTAAGCCAAGAATACTTACTATTGTTTTTCAAATGATGAATATGGGATTTAAGATCATTGACATTGTCTTACGTCAGGCGCGTATACAGGGGGGGGGGGGGGTTTCGGGGGTTCAAACCCCCCCGAAATAGTCGGAAGCTCAACATCCACTCTAAAATTGAAGTCACTCCAGAGGATATTTTGAACGAAATGGCGAAAACAAGTCGGAAAATAGACATTCTTTTGTAGAAAAAAAATTTGCAATAAAGGTCATCCATTATATTATTAAATACGAATATGTGTATTTAATATTTGCTGTTTGAACCCCCGAACCGCCCCCCCCCCCCCCCTGTATACGCGCCTGGCAACATTCATTGGAAGAATTGAGCACACATTCATAGTCAATTATAAGGCTAGGACGTCTATTTAGCGAGCAAATAAGATAAATGCTTCCAGCAGTTTCAAAGATGTCTTTGGCATAGATGTTCCTTACATCGAGTCTTGTAGCAGTCAGCTTTTGTCAGGCAGCTGCCTTAACTCAAGTTTCAAGTTTTATTTTAGCAACATTCATTGGAAGAATTGAGCACACATTCATAGTCAATTATAAGGCTAGGACGTCTATTTAGCGAGCAAATAAGATAAATACTTCCAGCAGTTTCAAAGATGTCTTTGGCATAGATGTTCCTTACATCGAGTCTTGTAGCAGTCAGCTTTTGTCAGGCAGCTGCCTTAACTCAAGTTTCAAGTTTTATTTTTGCAACATTCATTGGAAGAATTGAGCACACATTCATAGTCAATTATAAGGCTAGGACGTCTATTTAGCGAGCAAATAAGATAAATACTTCCAGCAGTTTCAAAGATGCCTTTGGCATAGATGTTCCTTACATCGAGTCTTGTAGCAGTCAGCTTTTGTCAGGCAGCTGCCTTAACTCAAGTTTCAAGTTTTATTTTTGCAACATTCATTGGAAGAATTGAGCACACATTCATAGTCAATTATAAGGCTAGGACGTCTATTTAGCGAGCAAATAAGATAAATACTTCCAGCAGTTTCAAAGATGTCTTTGGCATAGATGTTCCTCACATCGAGTCTTGTAGCAGTCAGCTTTTGTCAGGCAGCTGCCTTAACTCAAGTTTCAAGTTTTATTTTTGCAACATTCATTGGAAGAATTGAGCACACATTCATAGTCAATTATAAGGCTAGGACGTCTATTTAGCGAGCAAATAAGATAAATACTTCCAGCAGTTTCAAAGATGTCTTTGGCATAGATGTTCCTTACATCGAGTCTTGTAGCAGTCAGCTTTTGTCAGGCAGCTGCCTTAACTCAAGTTTCAAGTTTTATTTTTGCAACATTCATTGGAAGAAGTGAGCACACAATCATAGTCAATTATAAGGCTAGGACGTCTATTTAGCGAGCAAATAAGATAAATACTTCCAGCAGTTTCAAAGATGTCTTTGGCATAGATGTTCCTTACATCGAGTCTTGTAGCAGTCAGCTTTTGTCAGGCAGCTGCCTTAACTCAAGTTTCAAGTTTTATTTTTGCAACATTCATTGGAAGAATTGAGCACACAATCATAGTCAATTATAAGGCTAGGACGTCTATTTAGCGAGCAAATAAGATAAATACTTCCAGCAGTTTCAAAGATGTCTTTGGCATAGATGTTCCTTACATCGAGTCTTGTAGCAGTCAGCTTTTGTCAGGCAGCTGCCTTAACTCAAGTTTCAAGTTTTATTTTTGCAACATTCATTGGAAGAATTGAGCACACATTCATAGTCAATTATAAGGCTAGGACGTCTATTTAGCGAGCAAATAAGATAAATACTTCCAGCAGTTTCAAAGATGTCTTTGGCATAGATGTTCCTTACATCGAGTCTTGTAGCAGTCAGCTTTTGTCAGGCAGCTGCCTTAACTCAAGTTTCAAGTTTTATTTTTGCAACATTCATTGGAAGAATTGAGCACACATTCATAGTCAATTATAAGGCTAGGACGTCTATTTAGCGAGCAAATAAGATAAATACTTCCAGCAGTTTCAAAGATGTCTTTGGCATAGATGTTCCTTACATCGAGTCTTGTAGCAGTCAGCTTTTGTCAGGCAGCTGCCTTAACTCAAGTTTCAAGTTTTATTTTTGCAACATTCATTGGAAGAATTGAGCACACATTCATAGTCAATTATAAGGCTAGGACGTCTATTTAGCGAGCAAATAAGATAAATACTTCCAGCAGTTTCAAAGATGTCTTTGGCATAGATGTTCCTTACATCGAGTCTTGTAGCAGTCAGCTTTTGTCAGGCAGCTGCCTTAACTCAAGTTTCAAGTTTTATTTTTGCAACATTCATTGGAAGAATTGAGCACACATTCATAGTCAATTATAAGGCTAGGACGTCTATTTAGCGAGCAAATAAGATAAATACTTCCAGCAGTTTCAAAGATGTCTTTGGCATAGATGTTCCTTATATCGAGTCTTGTAGCAGTCAGCTTTCGTCAGGCAGCTGCCTTAACTCAAGTTTCAAGTTTTATTTTTGCAACATTCATTGGAAGAATTGAGCACACATTCATAGTCAATTATAAGGCTAGGACGTCTATTTAGCGAGCAAATAAGATAAATACTTCCAGCAGTTTCAAAGATGTCTTTGGCATAGATGTTCCTTACATCGAGTCTTGTAGCAGTCAGCTTTTGTCAGGCAGCTGCCTTAACTCAAGTTTCAAGTTTTATTTTTGCAACATTCATTGGAAGAATTGAGCACACATTCATAGTCAATTATAAGGCTAGGACGTCTATTTAGCGAGCAAATAAGATAAATACTTCCAGCAGTTTCAAAGATGTCTTTGGCATAGA
Source organism: Drosophila aldrichi (assembly GCA_035045965.1). Taxonomy (NCBI): domain Eukaryota; kingdom Metazoa; phylum Arthropoda; class Insecta; order Diptera; family Drosophilidae; genus Drosophila; species Drosophila aldrichi. Next base: position 16,436 of record JAWNOM010000366.1, on the reverse strand, counting down.
TGTTCCTTACATCGAGTCTTGTAGCAGTCAGCTTTTGTCAGGCAGCTGCCTTAACTCAAGTTTCAAGTTTTATTTTTGCAACATTCATTGGAAGAATTGAGCACACATTCATAGTCAATTATAAGGCTAGGACGTCTATTTAGCGAGCAAATAAGATAAATACTTCCAGCAGTTTCAAAGATGTCTTTGGCATAGATGTTCCTTACATCGAGTCTTGTAGCAGTCAGCTTTTGTCAGGCAGCTGCCTTAACTCAAGTTTCAAGTTTTAGTTTTGCAACATTCATTGGAAGAATTGAGCACACATTCATAGTCAATTATAAGGCTAGGACGTCTATTTAGCGAGCAAATAAGATAAATACTTCCAGCAGTTTCAAAGATGTCTTTGGCATAGATGTTCCTTACATCGAGTCTTGTAGCAAATATTAAATACACATATTCGTACTTAATAATATAAAAATTTCAAATTTTTGTTCTGCAAAAGAATGCCTATTTTCCGACTTGTTTTCGCCATTTCGTTCTACAATAAACAAAGTAATTATTTTATTACAAAAGTATCTTTCCAAATTTTCGACTATTTCAGGGGTTCAAACCACCCCCCCCCCCTCCCTGTATACGCGCCTGCTGATAGTATATGTAATTGTAGCTAAGTTTTTAAATCTTTTACTTGTATTCAATATTATATATAGTATAATAATACAGATTTATATTTATACCTATAAATTGTATGATTATATAGCTGATAGTTGGACTTTTTCCCTCAACCAATTACAGTAAGTATTGCCTACAAATGACTCATGACTATGGGCTGCTACGCACCCTACTATTATCTGCTGTGATTCTCTCACTATTAACTTACACCCTGTCAAATTTGTCAAAGTGCGCAATAATAGCAAAACAGCAGAAAAAAGACGACAACAACAACAACTCGTTCCATGCCCGAATCGGAGCATGGAACGAAAACTGGAAAAAAGGCATTGACATCAAAATCGCGTAATGCAAAATCAGCACAAAATTTTCAACGCAACGAAAAGCAGCGTCATCAGTTACAAGACAACAGCAACAACAACAACAACAACAATATCGTGGAGGACGACGACAATGAAATAATTGACGCCATTGATGCGAACCGAGGTTAGGGTATCTGGGATTGCTCTAGGGATCGAGGAGTATGTGGCGCAACAACATTCTTTGAGAATTGAGCTCATTATGGCATCACGACTGCCAGGCCACGCCCCCATTAGTGTAAAAAGCATGCCCACGCCCACACGCACACGCACACACACCAACGCCCACGACCAGGACAGAGAGTCAAAGTCAAAGTGGGTGTAAGCGCTTGGTCAGGTCCGTCCGAGTGGCATAGAAATGGGCGGGATGCCATTGCCCAGGCACTGTTTCAAGGGATGTGGCACCGAAACGATTTCAAATTGCGTCAAAGATGAAAAACTACGACTCTATGAGTGTGAGTGTGTGTGTGTGTGTGTTGGTTTTGTGTGTGATTTTTGTGCGCGACAGCGAAATGAGCGCCAAAAATGTTGCTTAGGCATGAGATTGATGCTGGCATCCATTTGAGTGCTGCTTAGGTGCCACGGGGTGCGGGCATATCGAGGGATATGCCTTCTGGTTCGGCTTAGTGCAGGCTGTTCGCTCGCTCCGTGGGGCGTTCAGGCTGAATAAATGGGTGTAAAGGGCAAACAAAATGATTAATTGCTCTGAGCTTTGATCGCCTGCATGCACACAGCAGCAGCAGGAGTAGCAGCAGGAGTAGCAGCAGCAGGAGCAGGAGCAGCAGTAGTAAACAGTGAAAAGGATGTGCCCAACAAAGGGTGCAAAGTGTGGGGATGTAAATGTAGATGTAGTTGAGGCTAGGCAAAGGGTTCGTCCTGCCTGCCACCGGCGTTGTAACAGAACGACTTTGCTTCCGTTTGAATAAACAAACACGGAAACGTAATGCTCACATTTGAAGTCAACAGCAGGAGTAGCAGCAGCAGCAGCAGCAGCAGGAGCAGGAGCAGCAGCAGCAGCTGACCAGGCCAAGAACTACTGACTGGCAGTCAGAGTAGCCAGCGGCTAGGCATCTGGGGCATCGAGGGCCACACCCTCGCCTCGAGCGACTTGCGCCAAGTATCACTCAACAACAAAGCGTCCTGCGTCGCGTTTTATCCTTTCAAATCCTCTAATGAGAAGGGTTGCAAATTTGCTGTGGTCGCTGCTGTCTCTGATAACGTGGCCAGGCACTGGACTGGCCAAGCGCTGCACGGATAAAAGGATAATGCGGGTCTGTTCAGTCCACAGTTCCACTCCCCTCTCACTCCCTCTCTCTCTCTCTAAGTGGGTGTAATGTAGCATACCGTTCGGTGTCCGTTTGTTTTAAAATTATATAAAAATTGCTGTGTATTTAAAAAAAGGATTTCAAGGATCAGGCTTGGTCTGCTGCGCAATATGAAGCGCACAGTTTACGGCCATATTTAGAGCTGGCATCGTAAACTAGTTAGAGTCAGGTTCGTCCAGCAGCATCCTGAGCCTGAGCCTGAGCCTGAGAAGCAGTCAGACCAAAAGGAACGGCAAAAATTTAATGAAAAACGTTGCGCCCATAAACATTAAGAAATTTTAGTCCGCTTGCGTAGGCCCACTACCACTCCCCCCTCCACCATCTGCATCTCCCATCTAGCTGGGCCACGCCCCTGGTTTTGGTACGACCCGGCGATAAGCAGACAAATCGCTAAGAAAAATACGCAATTTAAATGCATAACACACACAGGACATGCCTAATGCCAATAATAGAAAAGGAAATCCCGTCACAAATCCTCCGAAGGCAACGTTCCGAGTATGAGAAAAAAATTATGTAGCTATATGGAGCACACATGTGTATGTGTGTGCATGCATGTGTGTTGGCCAGAGCAAAAGACGTTTGAAAATATAGAAAGTAATCTTGCACAGACAGTGGAGCACACGGCCTCGGCTTCGGCTCCGGCTCCTGCTCCTGTTCCGGCTCCTGCCCGGCAACCACCTTTGGCGACATTTTGTTGCAGATTAAGTTCTATTCGCACATGGCTGACTTGAAATACGATACACTCACACACACAATCATATCTGTGTGTGTGTGCGCTTGTGAGTCTCAAAGTAATTGGGACATCCTGCGAGCATATAAAGTGGATATAAAGTAGCAAAAATCGGCCTCAAGGCACAGCGTCGCACCGGCTCTGGCATTTTTATGCGTTCAAATGTCGTCGTGCCTCATTCGTCGCCCTCACCCTCGCCCTCACACCCCACCTCTGCCAGAACTCTGGTTTTCGGTTTGCCGGAATTATTACAATTTCATGCTTCTTTTTTTATTTGTTGTCGCGGGGAGCTTATGATTTCTGATATATGACATGGGGCCAAGTTCGAGTTGCAGCTTTTGCTGAAATATATTAATAATGTTTCGCACATGTGTGTCCCCACGGTGTGTGCGTGTGTGTGTGTGTGTGTGTGTGTCTTTTCTTATTGAAAACGGACAAATGTCTTAATTTTTTCGTACATTTGTATATTATTTTTACTTGAGGGATATTGTTTTCCTCTAGAAAGTATTACAAGGAATGCAAGGACAATGAGAGACTGTCTTACATTGGTATTTCAATTTCATTTTATTTTATAATTATTATTATTCATTGCAGGTCCTTATGTATACTATTATGATTGCTTTCATAATATAATAAATAACTAAATATATTATTTTTTTAAAATATATTTTTTAAATTTTATTTTATTTATTTATTTTTTTGTATATAAATATATAATCGTTGAATTTTTACATCAATTTTATATATTAATTAATTGTAGGTTTTTTATTATTATTACCATTATAAAGCATAGAATTTGTGCATAAATTTTGATATTAATTAATTGAAGGTTAAACCCATTTTTAAATTATATTTATTTATTATTGTTTTTTATTTAAAAAAGATAATTTTTTTTTTTTTAATTTTACTGATGAGAAATTCACAAAATAAAAACAATATTAACAAATATGGCATGAAGAAAATTAAATTACCTGAAACTGAGGTTTATATACTACTACTCCTATAAAACTTATTTAGTATTTTTTAATAACTATTACTATTTAATTTGTATATAATTTATATATGTATTTAGCTAACCTGAATCTGCTTAGTTTTTGGACTTTTGTAGACATTAGTAGTTCTATTTATTTATTTTAAATAATAAATTTCTAAAACTGATTTATAGTTTCCTTGATTTATAGTTTTCCTTGAAAAGCTTCCTAATGTTTTGTGTATATATATTTTATATTTGTATTAATATTTTATGAGATATGCATATTAAATTACTATTATATTAATAAAACATTTATATTATATTAAAAAAATTAATGATATGTTATTGGGTATATTAAAATAAAGAATTTTCACGTAAATTAATACTTTAGTACATTATATACTTTTTTTGGCATGCTCTAATAAGTTTATGTAATAAATTTATTTGCTTGTAAAATGTTGATAGCTCTCATATACGCTGCCCCAAATCTATTTAATGCAATGTGTCCGCTTGTGGAGCTTAATGTCAACTGTATTTGTCGCTGTTGCTGCTGCGGCTCCTGCTGATGGCTGGATTGCAGCGAATGGCAATATGCCGAATCGGGATCGGGCTGCACAAAGGTAAATATAATGCAATGCGATGCGAGCACAATAGATGGCATTTTTATCACATGTAAAACAACAATGGATGTAAAATGCAATTGCTGAGCATCTGGCAACACCACAAGCCTCCGAGCCCGGGAGCCTCCAATCCGGCGAGCCTCCAATCCGGGCAAAGCCAGCAGGCCCAATTCCAGATCCCTGTCCTGGCAGTCCTGAAACAGAAGCCATTTGTCAAATGCGTCGCCATCGTCCGTGGTTGCCGTCGGTGAAGCGGAGCGGCAGTGGTGCGGTGGTGCGGTGGTGTGGCGGTGCGGCAGTGCGGCGGTGCTGCGTGACGGCGGCAGTGCCAAATGCGCGGACGTTGAGCCACAGATAAAACCGTTCGGAAAGCACAAAACAAACATCAAACAGGCAAACAAAAAGTACAACAACAACAACAACAACAAAACATGCGCGTGCATGAATATCAAATGCGACACGCAGACTACAACAACAACAGCAACAACAACAACAATAGGATGCGTAGCAATATTTTTTCTCGCGCCGCGATATATGTAGAGATAGAGGCAGAGCAACAGAGTGAGGGAGAGAGAGGGAGAGTGAGAGTGAGAGGACTTGCCGGCATATCCTTGCGCCATAATGGGATTATGGCCGATTAATGCATTGACATGTAACGATTTTCGATTGAATTTATCGTTTTTCGGCGGCTCGAGCCATTTTATTCATTTACGCCCACACGTATGCAACAATATTTGCACGCAGGCACGCCCACCCACACATGCACACACACACACTCGTGATGTGTGTCGCTGCGGGTGTTAGAAAACAAAAGCGGCATTGAGACAAGCCAACACACAATGAGACAATGGACAGGACAATATGCAAAACAAAACTAACGCCAAATGTTGACGCTTCTCTTCATGGGCCAATACGAAAAACTAGCTCGAATATACCCTGTAAATGGAGTCTATGACGGGCATGCATCAACTATGACTTTCGTTTGATACGATATAAATTACTATCTATCTCTACAAGTAACAGTCTATATTGCAATTCGTGAACTAATCTAAAATGTTTTCATATGTGTTTATTTATTATATAATGTAGTTAAATATATCGATATATCTATCTGTTAATACATTTACTAAGCTATCTAAATATCTCTCAATATACCTAGCTATTTATCTTTATATCTATTCTTTCATTTTATCTATGTATATATCTATCTATCTATCTATTTATACCTTTATTCATGTATATCTGTCTATATATCTCTTCATCTACCTATGTAAATTTCTATCTATTTATCTTTCTTATATATCTATGTTTTCTATCTATAAATATATGTATATCTATCTATCTTATATATCTATTTGTCTATCTCTCTATCTATCTTTCTATCTATCTATCCATCTATCTATTTATCTATCTATCTATTTAAATGTCTATTTTTCCCTCTATCTTATCTATATATCTGTCTAAATTTCCATCTATCTATCTATCTATCTATCTATCTATCTACATGTCTATATTTCTCTATCTTATCTACCTATCCATCTGTCTAAATTTCTTTTATCTATCTTTCTTATATATCTATACTTTCTACAATCTATCTATCTAATTTTCAATGTATCTATCTAAAAGTCTATCCCATCTATCTTTCTCTCTATCTCTCTATATCTCTATCTATTCTATCTATATATCTAAATATCTATTTATCCATCTATGTAAATGTCTATTCATCTACCTAAATAGCTATTTCTCTATTTATATATCTATATATATAAATATTGGAAAACTATCGAATTCTATAAAAACAATGGCAATAGCACGAAGTATACCCTGATATTTAAAAATAATACTAAATCATGGATAATATAATAATATTTATATACCATAAGTATATATTATATAAGTATTTAATATTTAATTTACTATTTCTATTTAGAAACAATTATATTTTAGTTAATATATTAATATTTATGATACATGGAGCGCTTCTTTGCTTTAATAAGAGAACTATAAGACCCGCTGTGTACCCTGTGGAAAGTCATGCTGTTTGTTGTTGCTGCGGCTGCTGGGATTGTTTGAAGCTCTGTTTAGGCAATTAAAACTAACAAAGCGCGCGGCTGGTCGAGAGACAAAAGAGACAAAAGACGAGCAGCGCCGGCTGTGATTAACACATGTAAGCGACGCAGTTGGCGAGAATCCTCGGGGGGATGCAGGATATGCAGCGGCAGCGGCAGCAGCATGAAAACGGTGGAAGGACATGCAGGCACATGTGCACACTGTGCCCGGGGTTTGACTTTATCAATTGAGCGTCATAAGCTTGGACAGGGTGGTTCGGTAGCTCGGTGGCTCGGTGGTTGGTGACGGTAGCTGCGGCTGTGGCTCGATTTGGTTGCAACTGTCGCCACTGGCGTCGATTAAGTCGTAATTAGATTTAAGGATATGGCACCAGCGACAAAGCAAGATGATGAATTTCTCTAGCTCGCATCCTTGCCAAGTGCACCCCACGGGGCCAGGGCCACGGCCACGGCCAAATGAGCAATCCGCAGACAGCAATCGGAGCCGGCAGTCGGCATTCGGGCAGCTTACGGCATGTTGTGCGACGTTATCAGCAGGAGTCGCAGTCGGCGGACAGGGGCAGGACCAACCCCTGCCGGAGCTGGCGCGTGTGTTAATCAGCGTAATGGTACGTTAGTCCTCTGCTCGCATGAGGCAGGGAGGGTGGGGTGGGGGGCGGGGGGATGGCCTGCTGGTGAGCCGTAAGCTTGGCCCGATTTCTTGGACTTGCTTGCGCATTATTAGCAGCGGCAAGGAGCGTATCCTTTTGTGTCCTTGCTGGTGGCACTATTAGCGTGCTGTCTGTCGCTCTGGCGCTGTCCTCAGTCCGCCTGTCGCTAGATTTATTGCAATCATTAATCTTATTTGAAGCCCCCCACACCACCCCCACGCATGTGTTGCACTTGTGTCTCGCAGTTTTTATTAAATTCTCATGTTGTGCTCCCTCCCTCACTCGCTCACTTTGATTTTATTAATTTGGCCTCTGTGCGTTTGTCGACGCACGAAAATGTTTCTATTATGCACTTTGGCTGGCTTGTGATTGACGCCTGCCAGAGATTCTTAATGTTTCGCAGGCTTTAGCTCATAATTGCTCAACACTTCAGCTGAATCCGTGACCCCCTGCGCCTGACCCAGAGCCCTGCCGCCGGCTGATATCACTTCTGTCCATTAATCATGCCGAGCTGCAGCCAGCACTGGCTGAACTCTAATGCACTCTGCATTCAGAGCTCGGCGTCTTCAAAACATAGCCAAAGGCAATAATGATTCAGCACATTCCTTGGACTTTGTAACAGATTTAATTAGCTTGCATTCAATTAAAATTGCTAATCGCCTCCTAAATTATAAATAAAATATTTGACAAAAATCATTGTAATCTTCTATACTTAAATAGATCGAAAACCATAATATGATATAGAACCAAATATAAAGCTATTCATTCAGATAGCCTAAAATATGCGAAAAAGTTAAGGGGAAAACTAAATATATTAAAAACATATAAAATATTCTCCCAAATTATAAATAAAATATTTGAAGAAAAATAAGAGTAAAATTATATCAAATCTTTAGTAATCACCCAAATTTAATTGGATAAAAAACCATAATATAATCTGAAACTAAATATAGAGTTATTAATTTAAATGCACTAAAATAAGTGAAAAAGATAGAAGTAAAATTATATTAAAAGCTTGTAAAATTCTTAATAATCTTTTAAATATATATATAAATCTTTTAAATTAATTTGAAATCATAATAATATATCAATAATAATTTATAATATATACATACATAAAATAGTATTATATTGAATATATATTAATATATTAAATTGTAAATATATACATATACTTATTTATTATATGTATATAATATTAATAATATTTATAATAATACTGATAATATTATATTGTAAATATATATATTTATTTTTTATTTTTATATAATATTAATATTAATAATTTTTTTTATATTTTATCTATATTTACTTTTGCAGAAATGTCGAGAGTTTGTTGCTTTCAGCATTTGATGGCTCAACGTCATTTGGCTCAGGTATTTATAGGCGGAAATGTTCTGCGTGAAATTTATTTGTATATAGAATGTTGGTGAGCTGTTTTTGTTTTTTATTTTTTATTCAGTTGTATTGTGTTTACAATTGGATTGTGATTACAAAAGCGTATCGCGGGTCATGATGTGTGCAAACATTAAATGGCGTCGTTACACGCTCCCATCCTGGCCATCCTGGCTATCCTGTCTCTCAATTCAGTTCACTTACCGAACGCACAGATATATATGATGCGTATCTGTGAGATACATTCCATGTAAATACAACAAGAGCTGTATGTGTGTGTCTGTGTTTGTGTTTATATATATAGCTGGTTGCCTTTACATTTTAACAGCAACAAACATTACACGCATCGCTGTGTGTGTGTGTGTAAGTGTGTGTGTGCCAAATGTGCGTGTAATTGCAAATTCAATGAATTGTTTACATTTCTTTGCGCTTGTTGGCATCACAATCCCCTCACATCAGATGCCCCACACTCTCTCTCTCTCTCTCTCTCTCTCTCTCTCTCGCCTTCAGCTGGTCATGTTTTGTTCTTCTGGTTGTTGTTGTTGTTGTGCGTTTTTTTTTTTATGTTGCTGATTTCATTTATAATTCGTGTGCAAAATTAAATTAAAGCCAACTGACAGGCAACGGCAACAACAACAACAACAATAGCAATAGCAATAGCAATGCCGAAACCTCCCGCCGGCTGGGCATTGCGTTTTAGCTGGCAATCATTTCCATTAGCCGTGGCAGCCAGCAAATTTCACATAATTCACAACTGGAAAATTGCTGTCAGTTGTGCCAAGAAGAAGAAGAAGTAGAAGAAGTAGAAAATTTGAGTCAAGCCTTGGCATGGCGTGGCATGACTACGGCACGCATGCATCAAACTGCAACAGCAACAACAACAACAACAATAACAACAAAGGGCAAGGCGCGCACTGCAAGAAAAGGCTAATTGCAATTTGACTGCGTTTACAAAAGTTTTGCAGTCGCGCTTCAAATTGCTTTTTTGCTATGAATAATTTAACTTTTCAGACTTTCGATTTGAAGAAAACACGAAATCACGAAACCAAACCGAAAAAAACAAAAAAACAAAATAATATAAGAGAATTATAAAAGAGAGAGAGAGAGAGAGAGAGAAAAAAGAAATCGTAGCTGAAATACTTTTGACATTGACAGCAGGACGAAACGCAATTTAAAAACAGAATTCTGAAATTCCGGCCAGCCTGAGGCCGAACTAGAACGGTATTGAAAAACTATTTCATATTGCGCAAGTTTCGGTTTTCTTAACAAATTGAAGCAATTTGCCACACGCAGCAAATTAAATGACGCCTGGGAAACTGCACATGTTAGAGCTATATATATATACATAGATATATATGTTGCACATATCGACTCTTGGGGACTGCGTGAACCCTTTGCTGAATCATTCATCATTCATCATGTTAAGCGTTTTATTACACAGCGCGCATCAGTCTCTTAGGCTTGGCTCAAATCCCATTACGGTAATTAAATCACATCCATATGGAAATTACATAATTACAACACACACACACACACACACACACTTATATACTCATAGTTCATATGCACAAGTCTATAAAGATATTAAATATAATTTACTTAATGTCAACCCTGAGAGGCATTTTTAAACGCCAGGAAATGAAATTTAACACTTTGTCAATTAGTGCGCCCGAGTTGCATGATTCCTGGACCTGGGCCTGAATAACTTTATGAGTGCTTTGGCCAAGTGCAAAGGTTCAAAGGGTGAATATGGCTACGAGCACACCCCAAGCTGACCCCGAGCAACCCTCAGCCAGGCAAGAGCGTCGAGCGCCGAGCGCCGAGTCCTCCACATATTTGCACACATTTGATTTGCCCCAAGGATTTTCATAAAAACATCGGTAATTAGATCTAATTTTCCAGAGGGCGAAAAATTAACCAAAACTTTGCTTGCTTTGCTTTGCCATTGTCTTTGCGCAGATTGGAAAGCATAAAAACGAGAAAGAAAACATTAATCAAGTGGGGATTGCTTCTCGAAATGGACATAGTTTGGCCCAAGCTTATCTCATTAGGGCCAATGAAACTTGTTTCTTGCGTTATGCGTGCTGCTTACAGAATAATTTAATTAAGAATATTTATTAAGTTTCGCTATGAGCAATAATAAGAAGAAAATGCATCGAGTTTCTTTTTATTTCTTTTTGCAATATTTTTTTGGAGGGCCTTAAATTCAATCCCAATATTTGTCAATTCTTTTGAGATTAAAGAGAAGTTTAACGCTTTAGGTTTACCTTGATCGGAATATTTTTGCATTGCTTATATTTTCTCTGTAATTCACAAGTCTGTATTTTCGCTTCTATTCTATGGATGCTTAATATCTTAGGCTTGTTGTGTAAGTATAAATATTTAGCTCTCTGATCGGAATTTGAAGAACAATAAGAATAAATAATGTAAGAGAAGTAAGTTTTGCATTTCGCTTAATTTTAAACAAATATGTATATTCAATTATGTATTCATAGCTCATTTAAGATATGTATATATCTAAAATTTTAAAAACTTAGTGCAGTTACTATTGCTGTTAGCTGACTCAACATAATCGGCAGCAGCTTGCGGCAGTATTCATCAAAGTCAGGCAGCTCATTTTGGCCCCCTTCAGGCACTAAACATGCAAACAGTGTATAGAGCATCGAGAGTACCCCTCTCACTCCCTGCTCGGCGTGAGATTTAAATAGGAAATGCGCATTCGAAAATGTAATCATTTAAAAGGCTCGCAGAGCGTGATAACTCAAAAATGTTTATTACGGAATGGGAATGTCAGAAACGTTTTGCATTTGCCATTCATATCGGGGACGAGTGTTGTTTGGCCAAAACAGAAACTGGCAGACGAAGCCTCCAGGCAACTGCAACTGCAACAGCAACAGCAGCAACTATTGCTATAATAACAACGACAACAACAACAACAACTGCAGCAACAGCCAATGCATTGGAGTGTCGTGCAGAGAGAGAGAGAGCTCATATCTTTGGGATACACTGCCGAATGACAAAATCATAATTGCTTTTGCACAAAATATTTTGTGGTGGAGCAGATATCGGAGCTCCTGCTGCTCCTGCTGTTGCAGGGCCACCGACAGGGGCAGGTGCTCTCAAAAAGCCAAACCTGACAATGGTTTAAATGTATTGATAATGCATTTTATGCGAGTGTAAAATTAACAGGCCAGCGGACAGCCGGACAGTCGGACAGTCGGATGGACAATGGGCCCACAGAAAAGGGGCTGGCAAATTAGGAGAGGCGTCGCAGCGGTCGACGGGGTAGCTCGGCCCGAATCATCGCCGTCCAGTTAGGACTGTGGTTTTGCATACCCGGCTCCGGCTAGCAGGAGGCGTTTTATAATTAAACCACAGACAATTACAGACAAAAGCGTCACTCAGGCATCGAGTGCAATGGCATGGCCCATGGGTAGAGCCGATAATTGGGTTTTCATATTAAAATTGGTTTGGCAAGTGGGCGTTGGATTTGGACATTTCTAAATGCTGCGATTGGTAATTGCATTTCACAATTTAGCGACAGGCAATTGAAGGCCGAGTTTCTCAGATGCGCCGCCAAAGGAAGCGGCTGTTATTGTGGTTGATCTTGTTGTTGTTGTTGCGGTTGTTATTGGAATCGAGTCAACATCACTTTTTGCCAACCAGTCAGTCAGACAGTTGACAATAATGCTGCGAATAATATGACGAAATGTAGAACATAACCGCCGACAATCGACAGTCAGACAGTCCAGCAGTCAGCCGACTTTTGAAACTGGCCTTAAACGAGCTGCGAGCTGCGAGCTACGAGCAAACGACGATCAAACATAAAAATTTACGACAAAAATTGCCAAGAAACACATGCTCCACATATTTGCCGGACATTTATTGAAGTTAAGTTCGTTGTGCGGCGCATAAATAAAACATAATCCTTTGCAGCCGCCAAATGCCGCAAAGATCGAGCAAAAAAAAAGTCGCGCAAACAATGAGCCAACAGCCAACTGGCAACTGGTAACTGGTAACAGCAAATGGCCAACAGAGTCAAGTAGCAAACGAGAAATGCTCCAAGAGCGAGAGAGAACCTGTGCGCATGTGCAATTGATCGAACAAGACTGATGGAGCAACTGGGATTACGTGCTGGCCCCTCTGGCCCCCACACTCTGTGCACCATCCGCACCCGCTAGAAGCGGTTGGCATCCAATTGAGTTTGCAAGTTTTTGCTGCAGCGGCTGCCGGAAATAGTGCCCCCCCGAAATAGTCGGAAGCTCAACATCCACTCTAAAATTGAAGTCACTCCAGAGGATATTTTGAACGAAATGGCGAAAACAAGTCGGAAAATAGACATTCTTTTGTAGAAAAAAAATTTGAAATAAAGGTCATCCATTATATTATTAAATACGAATATGTGTATTTAATATTTGCTGAAAACCCCCCCGAAAAAATTTTCTGGCTACGCGCCTGATTGATTCATATTGTGATAATAAAAGAATATTTATGGAATATGGTAAAATCGGAGGTATTTCGGAAATGGAAAAGGGGAAAACTTAAATTCTATATGCAAGCAAATGTTAAAACAAAATAACTGATGCTGGATGGAAAAGGATTAGCTGAGTCAGTACTGCAAAGAGAGATTGAGAAATTGCTAAAATTAATAATAATAATAATTATAAATTATTCACACATTAACATAACCATTTTAAAAACTGGAAATAAATATTTTGCAGGGAGAAAAGAGGCATACTTAACATAAATGTTGTTGATTAAATAACATTATAATTAAATGCAAAAATTTATTTAACATTAAATCAATATGAATATGAGTTAATATTAAAAGTAAATATTAGAAGAATTATAAAAGTTATATATAAATCTAAATATAAATTCTGCATATACATATGTACTATTATAGTTATGATAATAATTACAAAATAAAATAATAAACAAAACAAATTAAAAATATAATTATTTATAAATTGTACTTCTGATAAACTCACTTGAGTTTATGTTTTCTTTGGAGGTACTCATTTACGCTTAGTGCACTAATACACATACATACGCAGACCTAACATACTTATATAATAGTGTGTCCTAGTGTACCTTCCACTTATTGTAGATCTTCAATTCTTAACCTTGACAGTCTGTTCATAAATTATCTCCAGTGGCCCAGCAGCTGTGCAATCATGCCCATGACAACTTAGTGTTTTATATTATAATTGATAGTTCATAATATTTTGTAGCGAACATAAAAGCCTTCGTCAATGATGCAAGTTATAGTTAACAAAAATATAGCGAGTTTTGAACCTACGATAAATTCTATTATTGAAAAATATCTTTTCAGTTTTAACAAGCGAGCTATAGTAATTGAATAAGGTTCTTAATTTTTATTTTTTTATTTAATTTATTAATATTTTTTTTTTTAAGCAATCACAAAAATATTTAAAATTTATAACATTCAAATTTTGACTCTCAGAAATTTAATTAAAATATATTTTTTCTATAAAAATATTCTTTTTATCTATAATGTAAATTCCAGTTGAGAGCTAAAAAACTCTTTATTTCCCAATGGTACATTTATTGTCGTGTATTCTCTAGATAAAATTCAGCTGAAATTGTTTACCCAAAACAAAATGATAAATTGAGCGAAAGAAAGTCAGATGGGAGAAAGAGAGGAAATTAAAAGCCATAAGGTTGAAACTAGATTACAAAATCAAACACAAAAAAAACAAAAAAAAGGAGAAAAAGGAAAGGAACTTGCAGCAGCGGAAATGTCAGGCAATGCAAGAAAACAAAGGACGACACAAAAGGATAAAAGTAATTAAAGCCCGTAACACAAGGAGCACAAGACGAAATAGAGTGAGAGAGAAAATGCCAACCAAAAAAAAAGAACAGTAAAAGAAAAAGAAAAGAAAATGCAGCCAAAGTCAACGACATTAAGTAACCAAATTCTATGCAAAACATTTTTAATTATAAATTATTCAAATTTACAAACATAAATCATGGCACGGCGGCCGCACGCACATTGCCCGCGAGCGATTGCGATAGCGAAGGGCGGGGTGGGTCGGTTCGGTTCGGGCATGGGCGTGGCGGGGATGTGCCTCTGGGTAAGCCAAGATCCCGTAGCGAGGGTTGGCGGGAGACGAAGCATTAGCAAAAGGTGCTGGGAAATGTGGAAACTCTGTGAGAGCATTCGGTCTCATTGGCTCTGGATTTGGCTTTGGCTTTGGCTTTGGCTTTGGCGTATCACACACACACACATCGCGCCACATTCGCATAATCCTGATTTATTGCCGTTTTGTAGTGATTGCACAGATTACGCGACAACAAATAGATCCTTCATTCGGGCCTCAGTCACGAAATGTTAAATTGTAATCAAACAATGGACGGCGCACAGCCAGCAAGGAGAATAAAAAAACTCAGCTCTGGCTGCTCTTAATTTATAAAGCACAACAAAACAACTGCGCGGGGGGGGGGGATGGGGCGGAGTACGTTTGGAAAATGAGATTTGAATTTAAAGATTAGGCGCATGTCCTGCCGCGCTTGGTCCTGGTCAAATGTGGCTGCAAGTTTTTAGCTCGTTTACCTTTTTGCGCACACACCAATACACACACATATACGCACACACGCATAGAGCTAACAAAAAAGATAATGCCAGACAATGGGCAAAGTTGTCAGCCAAGAGGACGCCTCCCACGACTCGACGGGGCTGGCTCAGTGGCTCGACTCCTGCCGCCAGATAAGCGCACAGAAATCATTAATTATCCTTGTTTCTTGTTTTGCTCGACTTCTGATTCGCTTTTAGCTCGTTTCCGAACAAAAAAAAAAATATTGATTTGTTTCTAATTTTAATGAAAATTTTGCCTTTTTTATACCCTGAGCCCATTGAAAATGGGAAATCAGGGTATAATGGTTTTGTTAAAAGTATGTAACAGGGAGAAGGAGGCGTGGCAGACCCCACAAAGTATATATATTCTTGATCAGGGCGACAAACTGAATCGATTTAGCCATGTCCGTCTGTCCGTCTGTCCGTCTGTCCGTCTGTCCGTCTGTCCGTATGTATGAACGCGTCGATTTCCGAAACTACAGTAGCTAGAGACCTCAACTTTTTTTTAAAATGTCCGTATATAGCGCGCGCATATCAAGTTTATCACAGAAGATCGATAACTCGTCCGATTATTTTTTTATCGATGAAAAACCTTATCGAAAGCCAGTTATAAAATTATATCTCCTACATCTTTTGAGCTAGAGTCTCCAAATTTTAAATGTAGACTCATATGCACTTTATAGAATTTCGGTTTTTGTTATAATTCACCCCTCGCCCCTATATCCACCCCCTCACCCTCACTTTTGTAAAAGGCGTATTTCAAATGCTAGAGACTTGAGTTTCGACATATACACGCATAGTAATGATATAATCATAATCTAAAAGTTTCATGAAGAACGTACGTCCACAAAAAAAGTTATTAAACAATTAAGTTTCCATGAGAAGCCCACACGGCAGCCCATGCGTGTTTATGCGTGCGTGCCTATATGTGTCTATGTATGTGTGTGCGTGTGTGTGTGTGTTTGTTTTGTAAATAAAAAGACGCGGAGAATTATATAAATATCAGTTCTCCGAAGGGTTCAGGGGATTTCCTAGTCGGGCAGTCTCGACTAGAGCTTTCTTACTTGTTTTC